>CM029022.1:68385480-68702979 GCA_016801055.1 Panax notoginseng
CTAATCCTAGGGTTGAGCAAAAAACGGGTATAACCGAATTATCGAACCGAATCGAAATAATTTAACCAAATTTTTTTGATAATTCGATTATTTTTAACATTTCGGTTATATCCGAATTGTTTTACAGATTTCGGTTAATTTGTACGAGTTTTAATTTTAGGTTATTCGGTTTAACCGAATACCGAACAAAACCTTACTCACTAGTGTCTACTGTCTAGTCACTCCTACTTAAAATAATAAGTGTTAATTACATATATTAATACATTTTTAAAAATAATTACAAAAATTATGCATCCATAAAATAATTACAAAAATACTACAGTTCATCATTTTTATTTACAATACTAATACAATTAAAAGTTCTTAAATTAAGGGATTAGTATTAATGGGCTGACATGACAAATTAGTTTCCATCTTCCTCAAACATTCCTTTCTCGTTCGATCTCTCTCTCTCTCTCTCTCTCTCTCTCTCTGCCCTTAATTCTCGTTTGGTTTCTCTCTCTCCGCCCTGACTACTCTCTCTCCTCTTAAAGCCACTCGTCGTTAGCGGACTGAATCTATTTCTTTAGACGATGTAGTTCTTGCTTTGGTAGAACCGCCTCCTTTTGGAACCTACCATGCGGTATGTACATGGTTGAAATGTTGTTGTCATACTATGAGTCTGTACTTCTGGCGACATTCTATTTATGTTATTTTTTTTATTGAATGATTTTTTCTTTATCTCTATGACTGGGTTATTTGTGATAGACATCATTTAACAACATAATATTTGCTAAAGTGGATAATTATTTTTAAATTGTTTAGGCTCTTAACATATCTAGTCTGCTTTTGAATGATCATGATTGTCTCATCTTTATTTTGCCATTTTACTTCTGCATCATATGCTGACACAAGACCAATTTCTGGGGGCTTGATGTAATGCTTACGTTGTAGCTACGTCAAGCAATAAAAAATAGATATTATCATATAACTGTTTGGTTATTTCTGCATTATGTTTTGGTTACTGTTAGCTTGAGATTCGGATACCATGTTTGTTACCTTGATTTGATATTTTGGTTACTTTTTTATGTTGTTATGGTTACCATGTATTTGCTTAGTATACATGGTTGACTAAACTAGTTTTGGTGTACATGTTGTTTATGTATTGGTTACCATTAAAACATGTTTTGGTTACTATCATATAAATATTTGTTGTTCTGGTTACCATATATTTGCTTAGTATATATGGGTTGACTAAACTTTGTTTGGTCTATATGTTCTTTATGTATTGGTTACCATTAATATATGTATTGGTTACTAACATATAACTATTTGGTTACTTCATTAGTATATTTTTTGTTACTATTAGCTTATGATTTGGATACCATTTTTTTTTCCTCAATTGAGATTTTGGTTACTTTTATATGTTATTTTGGTTACAATGTATTTGTTTGGTAAACTGTTTGTGATATAAATATTGTTTATATCTGGTTACTAATGACTGTGTAAATCTGATTTTGTTTATTTGCAGTTATGAAATCTTTACTATGAGGAATGCAATAGAAAATTCATTGAAAAAGTTATATGTTGGTGTGACATGGAAGTCCCCGGCATTATTATCAAGAAATTGAACCCAAGACAGTTGAAGAAGTTTAAGGCATCATTAGTTTGTGGATGAATTATTTTTGTAAATAATAAACCCAAGTCATAATAAACCATGTATTTGCTTAGTATACATTGATGTATTATTTTTGTAAATTCCTTCAAATATCTTCTACAAGGTTAATGCTATATATTCTATTTCTACTTCCATTTCCACAAACACATCCTACATGTTCTGATTACTTTCATATAACTATTTGGTTACTTCTTTATTATGTTTTGATTACTGTTACCTTATGGTTTGGCTACTATTATTGTGTCCTCAATGTGGGATTTCGGATACTTTTATTTTTTATTCTGGTTAATATGTAATTGTTTAGTATACATTAATTGCCTAAACTGGGTTTCGTTACATGATGTTTCTGTTTTGGTTACCATTAAAACTTGTTCTGGTTAATATCATAGAATTATATGGTTACTGTTTTATTATGTTACATTATGGTTACTGTTATTAGTAATCAATAGTTATAAACTTGTATCAGGACAAACATTAATTGTTAAATGTACATGTATGAGTGTCCTATTTATCTACAAGGTTGTTAGTAACCAGATAATTATCATATATAGTTACAAGCTTGTTAGTGACCAGATAATTATAAGTTTGTATCAAGACTGTTATAAGCTTGTATCAAGACTATTATAAAGCTTGTATATGTTTACTTTATATTGATAACTTATGATAGAATCAAAAATAAAAATATTAATGAACATCAATTTTGGTTACTGTACACCATCAAAAATGTTACCAGCCATGTGGTTATTAGTTACTAACAGTAAACAATTATATATTCCTGTAAACAATTAAATTTGTTGTATTGATTACTGTCAGTCTCTATTGTCTAACAACTGAATAAACATTGTAAAGTAACCAAATCAATATTAGACAGTAACCAAATTACATAATCTTAGTAACCAGAACATAAACCACATTTTTACATGCAATTTTGAAGGCCTAAATGATGGAATTTGATCAAAAAACCCTGCAGTTCACCAGCTTAGCTGGTGACTTTTGATCATTGATCCGTTTTCAATGAAATTAGGCTCCGAAAACGCCAAAATCCGACACTTCAAACTTGACAAAAATTATCAGATTTATCACTGGATCAAATCTTTACATAAATTGACACGCCTGCTCTTCACCCGCATCAGTTTGTTACCATCTAAAGACTAACAGTTGTATGAAGTTAAGCAATGTAGTCAATAAATAATCGTTAATATAAAACAAACAAGTATAAAACACACTAATATTATACAGTAATCATAACAACATTATACAGTAACTAAATTTAGATTAGACAGTAACCAACATATATCTATTTAGTAACCAAATCAATGTTAGCTAGTAACCAAACTACATGATGTTAATATCCAGAACATAAAACACATTTGTACATTCATCTTACAATAGAAATAATCAGTATATTGATATTTGTTACCAATTAAATTATAACAGTTGTATGTAGGTAACCAATATAGCCAATAAGTAACCACAATATTAAAACAAACCAATATAAAACACCGTAACATTATTCAGTAATCATAACAACTTTATACAGTAACCAAATATATTTTAGACTGTAACTAACACATATTTATTTAGTAACCACAAGATAACCACATTTCATTGCAATTTTATAGTAAAAAACAACCAGTATAATTTATTTGTTACCAACTAAAGGCAGACTTTTGTAAGAATGTATCCAATTTGGCTAACAAGTAACTATTAATATAAAAAACATAAGTAGAAGTGTACATTAATATGCTTTAGCAACCAATAATACAGTAATCAATTAATCATTGCAGTAATTAAGTTTGCATTAGTCAGTAACCAAGTCAGCATGACTCACTAAATAATATTTTTACACAGTAACCAAGTCAGCATTATAATTTTATACAGTAACCAATTCAGAATTAGTCAATAACCATTATAGTGTTACACAGTAAGTAAGTCAGCATTAGTCAGTAACCAAGTCAGCATTAATTAGTAATATTATGCAGTAACCAATACAGCATTAGTCAGTAACTAAGACAACATTAGACAGTATAATGTTACACAGTAACTAATACAAAATAATCAGTAACCAAGTTAACATTAGACAGTAATCAATTTATATAACTTTAGTAACCATAATATAAAACATGTTTTCAAATACATTTTGCAAGCACAACATTCAGTATTCAAACTTTGTGACAATTTTAAGTTCGAAAAACTTAAGAAAGGTAATCAATATAGTAATTCATAGTAACCATAGGAATCTATATGCTTATAAATTTTAAACTCACATACCACAGTATTTGTATCGAAGCTGATGTTGATTTTGTATTCAACAATCACTGCAGTAATGTTTTTGGTTACTGAACTTGAAGGCATTGTTGATTTTGTATGCTATTTTTGATCTTACAAATTCGTCGCGACAACAGGTTTCTTCTTCTTTGTAATATCTGAGATTTTTTTTTATGTAATTTAAGAATTATTAATAAACGAATTTATATGAAACTTTTGGGTGATTTCATTTATTAGATGTATATGTGTTGTACATATATGTGTTATTTCAAGATATGTGATGAGATGTATTTAAGTGGTTGGTTTAGCTTTATTTAACTATTTAAAATGATTAAGTAAGGAATTATTCTATTTATTACGTGGGATAGTATTAAATCATGAGTTGGAGTTCGGAGCGAAATTTAGAGACGCGGACTGCGTATTCGAGTTCGAAACGTAAAAATTAGTCAGGATAGACTATAATCACGAAAAAGTGTCACAGTTGACTTTTTGGTCAAAGTCAACCAGTTGACTTTTTCGAGGGAAAAAGTTAACTACGAATTTTAGAGGTGAATTTGACTAAACGGATAGTCCCATGGCGTCCGGAACGTCGACTTTAGTAAGAATCGATATAAGGTTCGCAACGTTCGGCTACGAAGGGTAAAATGGTCAAAATAATTTATTAATTGATTAATCGATTATTATAATATTTTATTTAAACAAGTCAGCTGTTGGTGGAACCCTTGTGACTCACGATTTGGGACAAGGGAGGGAGTATTCGTATATTGCATAATAACTAAGGTGGGAGTACTTATTTTATTTCTTAAAACCAAAATCCTTTTATTTTTCTAACTCCCACATTCAGTTTCTCTAACTCCCACTTTCTTTCTATTAATTAAATAAATTATTGTATTATTAAGTATTAGATGTAACTAATAATTAGAATTCGGGGTTATGGGAGTTGGGGGTTATGGGAATCAAAAGGCTCAAGCATATATCCATCAAATTATACATATATACATATCACTCAAATATTATTTTTTTTCTTAAGAAAATTCCACCAAGTGAGTAAGAATGGAGAGAAGTTGAGAGTGATACATAGTGTGGTAGTATTCTGGAGATTACATAGAAACTATCAAGCAAGGAAGAGGGATAATCAAATTAACATAAGGGAAATTCATCCAAAAAGGTAAGCCATGAAACTCTCTTTTTCATGTTCTTGAAGAAAGATAGTGAAAAAAAAACATGTATAGCCATGGTAAATGGTTTATGTTGATTTTGTAAGGCTATCCTAATGTTGGTTTCTGTTATGAGGATGATAAGGAATGAAACTTATGGTTTAAACATGTTGCAATTACGTAGAGAATCAAAGATTTCATGTATGTATGCGATATGTTTGATAACATGCCTTTTAGTAGTCAATTTGTTCAAAACATGATGATTTAGTGAGTTGGTTTGTTGTAGCATGTTCATATATGTTGGTAGAAGTGATCTGGACAGTAGGAGTCAAGCCCATGCATGCTAGAATCAAAATCACAAAATTTTTCAAAGTTGATAGAATGTGAAATCTGTGATTTTTGGGTTTTTCGGAGCCTCGGAATCATGGTTTATATGACTCGATTAGCGTATGTAATAATTTTATAAAATAGTATGTAGTATGAACTCTAATCTGGCCCAAATTTCGTTGGAATCGGAGTTGTAATCATCAAGTTATGAAAATCGTAAGCAAGCATGTTCGTAATATAAACTGCAGAAAATTTGAAATTTCCCGATTTTTTCTATGTATAAAACTAGTGCTGGCACGCTTTTCTATGCAGTTGGTTTATGGTCTTAGCATACTATTTTTATGAATGTTATATTTTTGTAAAATACCTTGCTGTATGAAGTTTATTGTGTCCAAGTATCATGGTCATATCATCTTTAGATTAGCGGGATTAAAATCGCAAACGTGACTGCAAGAAACGAAATTTTGATATCTTTCTTGGAACTGTTTGGATCAGTCTGTTTCGGGGGCAATTTCGTCCACTGTATTGTACTTTAAAAATTTTGGAAAAATTTGTAGTATTTATATAAGAAGATATGAAGGTCCTGTAAAAATTTGGGAATTTTTGGCCATACGGTTTGAGAGTTATGGATTTTACGGCTAAGTGCAATTTTTGAGAAAATACCCGAATAACTCTTTGTGTATAAGTCCAAAAATTACGAAATTTTTACTGGAAGTACATGTGTATAACAGTAGTTAACCCTAAAAATTTCAGAATTTTTGGAGCTAATCTCGATTTATGAAAAATCAGAGAATATTTGGATATTATGGACTATTTAAAAATAGTAGATGAATTTTTAAAATTTTGGGAAAATTATATGTTCAATGTGGGACTATATTCTACAAAATCTCAGAAAAAAAATATTTTTGGGACTGATTTGGTATTTTTTATATTAATGATGCTATATGAATTTAATTGTATATGTGATGTCATAATTATGGAAAATGAGATTTTCCGACTTGAGACCCTTAAGCATAATTTATGTAGATTTTTGGTAGAGTTTTGGTCCGAAAAATGTCACAAATTTATGTTTCCTAGTTTCTTTTATTTAACCATGTGGCCTCCTCATAGCAACATGTTAGATGATTAATTGTATTTGAATACGTGTGAGTTTTATTTTTTTATTAAAATAAAAGGGAACCATTACGCTTCAAAGTGGTGTTCGAGAACTAAATTACTTAACGTGACACATGTGAATAGGTTACGTGAAGGGCTAGTAGATAGCAGTAATTGTAGAAGACGTAACAGGCAAGTTTCTTACCATATTTTCATTATGAATTTATTCAACTCTTATTCAGTTGATTGCAGTGAGGGTAAGTTTGGGCTTGTGATTAATCAATCATTCGTGCAAGCTCCTTTATTGTAAAGTTCTATAACTTCAATTGTAATGCGAAACGTTATTGATGATTATTCAGTTCCTATTGCAACTGCTATACTTTAAAGTTCGTATTCCGTTAATGAACTATATTCAAGCATGCTTTCTAGCTTTCGTTCCAGCTAGATGTTATTGATGCAAACGTAGTATATTATTTAAACAATTCAAATCCTTTGAAGCTATTTGATGTTTACCAATCCAAATTGCTTTGGTGAGGTCCCGTATACTAAGATGAACAACCCGGATAACGGGGTAACTGATGACGGGCATATAGTCCCATTTACGCTTATGCGTTTAAACTTTATACTTGTGCACAATCTAGGGTACGATAGGCTGATCACCTAGAGTACTTGCAGAGACCGTTTACAATCTATTTGATTGTTAAATCGTCTGATGGTTTTTGATGAAACAAAGTAATGTTCAGGGTATCTAACACCCCTTAGTATGCTATTGAGAATTCCAGAACTCTTATCTTGATATTCCAGTTTATCTCTTGATATTTATTTCAACTGTTGAGAAATATTCATACCCATGCTTTTACTTCTGATGTATATTCTCAAACTACTTTATGTACTTGCTGGACAATTTGTGCTCATTCTTTCTTAAACCTTTCAGTTAAGGCTGATAACGCTGAGGGCTCGGGCAAGGACAAAGGAAAGTCTAAGATGAAATGATGAGAGTTATTTATGTAATAATTATATTTCCGCATATGATGTGATGTAGCGATAAACGCTAAGTTTAAGTTTTAGTTTATTAAAGGTTGTAAAGACTTGGGACTTTATTTTGAATAAGTATGTAATAGTTAATATTATTATTATTATTATTATTATTATTATTATTATTATTATTATTAGAGATACTTAGATAGATGATGATGTATGTTGTATCGTGAGCACCATGTCCTGTAATCGATGTTACACGGATTTGGGGGCGTCACAGGTTGGTATCAAAGCCATATGTTATAAACTTTGGGTGGGGAAACCTTAGACTATAACCTTAGGGAAGTTAGTGGATGAAATAAGGAGATGAACTCATGTAGAGTTCTAGGGGTTGTGTCAAATCTATTTTTCTAAAACAAAAACATCTATTTTAAAATACTAACTGAGTTATTTTTTTTATTTTATTTTTTTTTTGTTTGAAGGATGTCAGGAGAAGAGGAGGTTAGAGAGATTCACGTTGTGAGTGAGCAGTTGGTGACAGCTGTACCTGAGCCTATAGCCAGGCAGTAGCTGACTCAGACCCAGAGGAGTATCCTAAAGAGGAAGAGGAGCCCGAGGAGGACTCAGAAGATGCACCTGAGGATACTTTACTAGATGAGTTGACGGATAGGATTACGGAGTTGGACGACAAGGTCCATGAGTTGGAGGAGCTGTATCAGGGGGAGCAGCAAGCTGCAGCATTTCTTGAGGCATTGGTGCACCACCTGATAATTAGGAACGGGGACCTGGCTGACAAGCTGCGAGCATCAGACCAGAAGGCGGATAGGTTGGAGGATGAGAAAGAATCTATTAGGACCCACTTGGGGCATACCATTAATGGGTTAGAGTCGAGGATTCAGAGTCTCCAAACTGACAAGCAGATTATTACCACATTCTGGGGAGAAGAGAGGAGAGACCGTGTTCGGGCTGAGAAGCTAACTGGCGAGTTAGAAGGAGAGGTGAGAGATAAGAAGGTTAAGATAGACAAGATGAGGTACGCATTTAAGTCAGCACATGGAAGGTTCCAACATAGGGTGAATCACTTTCCAAGTGAGGAGCACCGGTCTAGACGTGTTATAAGCCAAGGGCTGATACTGGAGATAGCGGATGAGGAGCATGAGGACGCCATTAGGTGGGGCTTTTAGTTTATTATGATGAACTTTTACTACTAGCGTATAGAACGCTTATCTTTGAATAATAAGCTTGGTTTCAGTTTTTACCAAGTATGTTGGTTTAAAGTGATGTAAATGGCTTAATGTTATAAGACGATGAATTACCTTGGGTGTTATGTTTATAAATAAATATGCTTTTATTTAAGTATGTGATGTGATGATTAAGTTCTCTTCTTATGAATGATATATTCTGTGGAGTAAGTGATAAGATAATACCATTAAGTTCATTTTAAATAGATAGATGGCTAGAGGAAGACGTCATCAAACACCCGAGGGGTTAGGGGGTAATGATGGGGATCCACCGAATCCTATGCAGCAGTTTGTAGACATGTTAGTGGGGGCACTTCAGAATCGAACCCCAAATGCCAATAACCCTCCAGTGGCCCAAGTGGCACACTTCAAGGACTTCAAGAGCGTGGGACCCCCTGAGTTCAAAGGAACCACTGAACCCATCGAAGCTCAAACTTGGGTCAAGGAAATCGAAAAGGCGTTCGCTATTGCCCGAGTAGGTGATGATCAAAAAATAATCTTTGTAACTTACATGCTAAAGGGTGAAGCTAACTTCTGGTGGGAGGCAAACCAGACCAGGGCTGAAGAAGGCGTGATACCTTGGGAAGGGTTTAAGAAAATCTTTTTCGAGAACTATTTTCCGGTCAGTATGCAGAGTCGCATGGAGATGCGATTCCTGAAGCTGAAGCAAGAAGACATGACAGTACTTCAATATGCCGCAAAATTCAACGAGCTGGCGACGTTTGCGCCTCACCAGGTCGACACTGAGGAGAGAAAAACGAGGAGGCTTGAGCAGGGTCTCAAACCATGGCTATATAGTAGACTCTCGATGTTACAGACGAATAGCTTCGCGACTCTCCTGGAGAAAGCTTTAATTGCTGAGGGCGGAAGTGAGGCCCTGATGAAATTTAATAAGGAAAAAAAGAAGAAGAATGAAGGAGGGAATTGCGGGGAAGGTACCAGCAGCAGTGGTGCAAATAAGAGGAAGTGGAACAATAACAACAGTAGTAGCAACAATTTCAAATTGGGAAACTCTGGGGGAAAACCAGGGAAAGCAAAGAAGAGAACTGAGGCATGCAAGGAGTGTGGGAGGAATCACTCGGGGGCATGTCTAAAAGGAAAGAATGTCTGTTTCAACTGTGGGCAGGAGGGGCACATCTCTCCCAATTGCTCTGCACCAAAGAGAAATGGATGCTTCAACTGTAGATAATTGGATCATCAGGCAAGGAATTGCCCAAAGAAGAACACAGCAGGAGGAAATGGAGGAAGGGGACCAAGCGGTGGGAATCTCACGATTAATGGACCACCAACTCAGAATCGACCAACAGCAAGAACTTTCAACATGACGGTTCAGGATGCGGTCACATCTAGGGACGTGGTTTCAGGTATCATTCCGATCAATAATATATATGCTTACATATTATTTGATTCGGGTGCTACTTGCTCCTTCGTATCGCATGAATTCTCCCAACGATTAAACTTACCCCAGGAAGAATTAAAATATCCTATGAACATAGAAGTTGCTAACAAGGAAATGATTCCCGTTAGCCATGTCTATAGAAATTGTGTTGTAGACATTAGGGGATATAAGTTACCCGTGGATTTAATTCCAATTCAATTAGGAGAATTTGATGTAATTCTGGGAATGGATTGGTTATTTAACCATGAAGCGATGATAGATTGCCAAAAGAAGTGTATAAACCTTAAGACTCCAGATCAGTCTAATGTAGCATTCTATGGAAGTAGGTCACCGAGACATTCAAGTTGTCTGACGATAATGCAAGCGAGGAAGTTATTAAGAAAGGGATGTGTAGGATATTTGGCCCATATCGTTGATACGCAGAAAGCAGGGATAGAGATGGGACAAATACCAGTAGTGAACGAATTTTCGAATGTATTTCCGGAGGAATTGCCAGGACTTCCGCCGGATCGGGAGGTCGAATTCGTTATAGATTTAGTACCGGGAATGGCACCGATTTCTAAAGCCCCTTACAGAATGGCACCGGTAGAAATGAAGGAGCTGATGGTACAGTTGCAGGAGTTATTGGATAGGAAGTATATTCAACCGAGTGTGTCTCCTTGGGGAGTACCAGTTTTATTTGTGAAAAAGAAGGATGGATCGATGCGACTATGTATCGACTATCGAGAGTTGAACAAGGTGACAATTAAGAACAAGTATCCGTTACCTAGGATAGATGATCTGTTCGATCAACTGAAGGGAGCGAAATATTTTTCTAAGATCGACTTGAGGACGGGATATCACCAGTTAAAGGTAAGGAAGGAGGATGTACCTAAGACAGCGTTCAGGACACGTTACGATCACTACGAGTTCCTGGTGATGTCGTTCGGGTTAATAAATGCGCCAGCAGCATTTATGGACATGATGAATCGGGTATTCAAGCAATACTTAGATAAATTTATAGTTGTGTTCATAGATGATATCCTGATCTATTCTAAGACTCATGAAGATCATGTTGAACATTTAAAGTTAGTGTTGGAGGCGTTGAGGAAGGATAAGTTATACGTAAAATTCTCGAAGTGTGAATTCTGGTTGGAGAAAGTTTAATTTCTAGGTCACGTAATTGATAAGGACGGAATTTTTGTGGATCCAGTAAAGGTGGAAGCGGTTCAGAATTGGGAACAACCAAAGTCATCGACTGAAGTAAGAAGTTTCTTAGGACTGGCAGGCTATTACAGACGGTTTATTCAAGATTTTTCAAAGATAGCGAGAATGTTGACGAATTTAACGAAGAAGTCGGTAAAATTTGTCTGGACGGAGAAGTGTGAAGAGAGTTTTAAGGAACTCAAGAAAAGACTGAGTGAAGCACCAGTGTTGTCTTTACCTGACGATCTAGGTGACTTCGTGATTTTCAGTGATACGTCACACAAAGGACTTGGTTGTGTGTTTATGCAACATGGTAAAGTTATTGCGTATGCATCGCGTCAATTGAAGGATTACGAGAAGGGATATTCTACCCATAATCTGGAATTGGCGATGGTAGTATTTGCCTTAAAGATATGGAGGCACCATTTATATGGTGTAAGGTGTGAAATATACACGGACCATAAAAGTCTGAAGTATATTTTCACGCAGAAGGAGTTGAATATGAGATAAAGAAGATGGTTAGAACTTATAAAGGATTACGATTGCGACATCTTGTATCATCCAGGGAAAGCGAACGTGGTAGAAGATGCGCTAAGCAGAAAGGGCAGTGGTAGATTGGCAATGCTAACAGCTCAAGAGGAGTTAATTAAGGAGATGGCTAGATTGGAACTCGAGATAAAAAGTCCAAGAGAGCTAGAGGGGAAATTGTTCGCAATGGAGGCTCATCCGACTCTATTGGACAAAATCAAGGATGTACAAGGCAGCGATGAGGAATGTGTGAAGGTGAGGAAAAAAATTTCAGATGGAGAAGAGCTTAAATTCAGTATGGGGGGTGATGGACTATTAAGATTTGAGAATAGAATTTGGGTGCCAGCGGTGTCTGAATTAAAGGAAGAAATCTTGCAGGAAGCTCATAGCTCAAGTTACTCAATTCACCCGGGAAGCACAAAGATGTATCAGGATCTCCGCCAACATTATTGGTGGCCCAATATGAAAAGAGAAGTCGTAGAGTGTGTCAGCAAGTGTTTAGCATGCCAACGAGTTAAGGCGAAACATCAGAAACCGAGCGGGTTACTTCAACCTTTAGAAATTCCAGAATGGACGTGGGAGCATATCACGATGGACTTCGTGGTAGGACTTCCAACTATGCAGAAGGGTTATGATGCAGTATGGGTGATCGTTGATCGATTGACCAAGTCAGTGCATTTCTTGTCAATCAAGATCAGATATACCTTGGATCAGTTGGTAAAGCTTTACATCAAAGAGATTGTTTCCAGGCACGGGGTACCTGTATCAATTGTGTCAGATCGCGATCCGCGGTTCACAACAAATTTTTGGAGAAGTTTTCAAGAACGCATGGGAACGCAACTGAGGTCGAGCACATCGTATCATCCTCAAACAGATGGGCAGAGAGAGAGAACTATTCAAACTTTAGAGGACATGCTGAGAGCACGTGTTATGGATTTTAAAGGGAGCTGGGATGACCACCTACCGTTGGTGGAATTTGTGTACAACAACAATTATCACGCGAGCATCGGTATGCCACCTTATAAAGCTTTATATGGAAGGAAATGCAGAACGCCATTGTGCTGGGATGAAGTCAGAGAACGACAATTGCTAGGGCCAAAATTAGTGCAACAAACTGCAGATGTGATCAAAATAATACGAGCGAGGCTAGTGACGGCTCAGGATCGACAGAAGAAATACGCAAATCAACATCGGCAACAACGAGATTTCGACGTCGGCACTTATGTGTTTTTAAAAGTATCGCCTTGGAAAGGGAAAATGAGATTTGGGAAGAAGGGAAAACTTAGTCCCAGATTCATAGGACCCTTCGAAGTGTTGACGCGAGTGGGTGAGGTAGCTTAAGAAATAGCTTTACCTCCGGAGTTAGAACATATACACAACGTGTTCCACATTTCAGTCCTACGACCCTATAAGCAGGATTACAAGCACATCATAGAGTATGAACCTATTCAGTTTGAAAAGGACTTAACCTATGAAGAGGTCCCATTGCAAATAATCGATAGAAAAGAGCAAGTGTTAAGAAATAAGATAATACCTTCTGTTAAGGTAGTATGGAGGAACCACAACGCCGATGAGGCTACGTGGGAACTCGAGGAGAAAATGATGAAAAATTATCCTAATCTTTTTGTTTGATGTGTAATGATTCTGGGGACGGAATCCTTATAAGGGAGGGTGAATGTAATATCCGAGATTTTTTTTTATGTAATTTAAGAATTATTAATAAACGAATTTATATGAAACTTTTGGGTGATTTCATTTATTAGATGTATATGTGTTGTACATATATGTGTTATTTCAAGATATGTGATGAGATGTATTTAAGTGGTTGGTTTAGTTTTATTTAACTATTTAAATTGATTAAGTAAGGAATTATTCTATTTATTACGTGGGATAGTATTAAATCATGAGCTGGAGTTCGGACAGAAATTTAGAGACGCGGACTGCGTATTCGAGTTCGGAACGTCGAAATTAGTCAGGATAGACTGTAATCACGAAAAAGTGTCACAGTTGACTTTTTGGTCAAAGTCAATCAGTTGACTTTTTCGAGAGAAAAAGTCAACTACGAATTTCAGAGGTGAATTTGACTAAACGGATAGTCCCATGGCGTCCGGAACGTCGACTTTAGTAAGAATCGATATAAGGTTCGCAACGTTCGGCTACGAAGGGTAAAATGGTCAAAATAATTTATTAATTGATTAATAGATTATTATAATATTTTATTTAAACAAGTCAGCAGCTGGTGGAACCCTTCTGACTCACGATTTGGGACAAGGGAGGGAGTATTCGTATATTGCATAATAACTAAGGTGGGAGTACTTATTTTATTTCTTAAAACCAAAATCCTTTTATTTTTCTAACTCCCACATTCAGTTTCTCTAAGTATCATGGTCATATCATCTTTAGATTAGCGGGATTAAAATCGCAAACGTGGCTGCAAAAAATGAAATTTTGATGTCTTTCTTGGAACTGTTTGGATCAGTCTGTTTCAGGGGCAATTTCGTCCACTGTGTTGTGCTTTAAAAATTTTGGAAAAATTTTTAGTATTAATATAAGAAGATATGAAGGTCCTGTAAAATTTAGGAATTTTTGGCCATACGGTTTGAGAGTTATGGATTTTACGGCTAATGGCACTTTTTGAGAAAATACCCAAATAACTCTTTGTGTATAAGTCCAAAAATTACAAAATTTTTACTGGAAGTACATGTGTATAACAGTAGTTAACCCTGAAAATTTTAGAATTTTTGGAGCTAATCTCGATTTATGAAAAATCGGAGAATATTTGGCTATTATGGACTATTTAAAAATAGTAGATAAATTTTAAAAATTCCGAAAAAATTATATGTTCAATGTGGAACTATATTCTACAAAATCTCAGAAAAAAAATATTTTTGGGACTGATTTGGTAATTTTTATATTAATGATGCTATATGAATTTAATTGTATATGTGATGTCATAATTATGGAAAATGAGATTTTTCGACTTGAGACCCTTAAGAATAATTTATGCAAATTTTTGGTAGAGTTTTGGTCCGAAAAATGTCACAAATTTATGTTTTCTAGTTTCTTTTATTTAACCATGTGGCCTACTTATAGCAACATGTTAGGTGTTCGAATTGTATTTGAATACGTGTGAGTTTTATTTTTTTATTAAAATAAAAGGGAACCATTACGCTTCAAAGTGGTGTTCGAGAACTAAATTACTTAACGTGACACATGTGAATAGGTTACGTGAAGGGCTAGTAGATAGCAGTAATTGTAGAAGACGTAACAGGCAATTTTCTTACCCTATTTTCATTATGAATTTATTCAACTCTTATTCAGTTGATTGCAGCGAGGGTAAGTTTGGGCTTGTGATTAATTAATCATTCGTGCAAGCTCCTTTATTGTAAAGTTCTATAACTTCAATTGTGATGCGAAATGTTATTGATGATTATTCAGTTCCTATTGCAACTGCTATACTTTAAAGTTCGTATTCCGTTAATGAACTATATTCAAGCATGCTTTCTAGCTTTCGTTCCAGCGAGATGTTATTGATGCAAACGTAGTATATTGTTTAAACAATTCAAATCCTTTGAAGCTATTTGATGTTTACTAATCCAAATTGCTTTGGTGAGGTCCCGTATGAATACTAAGATGAACAACCCGGATAACGGGGTAACTGATGATGGGCATATAGTCCCATTTACGCTTATGCGTTTAAACTTTATACTTGTGCACAATGTAGGGTACGATAGGTTGATCACCTGGAGTACCTGCAGAGACCGTTTATAATCTATTTGATTGTTAAATCGTCTGATGGTTTTTGATGAAACAAAGTAATGTTCAGGGTATCTAACACCCCTTAGTATGCTATTGAGAATTTCAGAACTCTTATCTTGATATTCTAGTTTATCTCTTGATATTTATTTCAACTGTTGAGAAATATTCATACCCATGCTTTTACTTCTGATGTATGTTCTCAAACTACTTTATATACTTGCTGGGCAATTTGTGCTCATTCTTGCTTAAACCTTTCAGTTAAGGCTAATAACGCTGAGGGCTCGGGCAAGGACAAAGGAAAGTCTAAGATGAAATGATGAGAGTTATTTATGTAATAATTATATTTTCACATATGATGTGATGTAGCGATAAACACTAAGTTTAAGTTTTAGTTTATTATAGGTTGTAAAGACTTGGGACTTTATTTTGAATAAGTATGTAATAGTTAATATTATTATTAGAGTTATTTAGATAGATGATGATGTATGTTGTATCATGAGCACCATGTCCTGTAATTGATGTTACACGGATTTGGGGGCGTCACATTCTCCGATTACGAGTTGCGTTATGACAAGATGCTTCGTCTTCTCCGATATCAGAGTTGTGTCGCGACAGAAGATTTTGTCTTCTCCGATTGATTTGGCGTTGATCTGTTATTGATTTGGCGTTGATCAGTTATCTCGATAACTGACGTGTAGGAGTTAATGACGTGATTTTAGCAACGTAATATTGTGTATGTTTTATTTTTGTAATTATATTGTGTGTGTTTTATTTTTGTAATTACTTTCTAATTGTTGTATATTAGTGTAAAGGACCCAAACAATAATACTCAGCCAGCCCACTACTACTCTACTTGCCCAGACTTTGAATTGAAGTCGTAACCCTCAAATCTCAATTCCCAAATCCCAAACCCAGATCTCGAACTCTCAAGTCTCAATCTCTCATTCCTAACAGCCAAACCCAGATCTCGAACTCGTCTCAATCTCTCAACTCTCATCAGCCGACGGCCATCGACACATCGCCTCATCGGCTTCGGCGACCCTTCATCGGTCATCATCAGTCAATCTCAAAGTCAAAGAGATGAAGACTCAAACTCTTAAACTCTCGAGTCTCGATCAATCATTTGGTCTGAGACTCTGAGTGTCTGAAATCTTCAATTCTTCATCGGCTGAACTGTTTGAAACTTGAAAGTAAGTTTTTACTCGAATTTTGGATGTTTGAAATTGGTTGGTATTTGGTAATGTGGAGATACCCTTTTTTGTGCAAAACTAAAAACCTAGTCCCATAGTCTGCATATTTATTTAGTTACTTCTCCAATTTGACTTTCTAGCTTCTGCAGTGTCGAATATGGTTGATGTTACTGTATGGAACATGATAGGCTATTAGGTTGGTCTTATATGTTTATTATACCCAAATATTACCCAAATATTTGGTTGATTTTTTGGTAGTATCATATAATTCTGGCATCTGTTTTTGTACTATAGTGTTGATTTTTTGGTAGTATCATATGATTTTTTTGGTAGTATCATATAATTATGGCATCTTGTTTCCTTAGAGGTTGTAGTTCTGGGAATATTGTCTCTTTTGAAGGTAACTTGAGGATGGATCCGTGGAGAGAGAGGTAGGCTGCGATGGTAGGACTGCAGTGGAGGTGCGAGGTGCGAACTTTTCATGGGATGACGAGGGCGGTGAAGTGAATTTGAAAGATGTGAATATTGAGATCAAGAAAGGGGAGCTTGCTGCAATTGTTGGAACTGTTGGATCAGGGAAGTCTTCCTTACTGGCTTCAATTCTTGGCGAGCTGTATAAACTCTCAGGAGAGGTAAAGTTCATTTTTTATATTTGTTAAATCGTTGCAGCTTTAATTTGCATATTGTGCATACATCTAGACATTACCTAGTTGATATCAAAAAAAGAAAAAGAAAATGACAACTAAGCTAATATGTTGTGTGATAATTATCTAAAGGAACCTATAATTATATGGGACAAGATGAAATGCATAGTGATGCTTGGTTCATTTGTCACCTTCCTTAGAGCATCTTCTTTTTGCTTTATTAATCTGAAACTCAGAATTTTTAACATTTTAGATTAAATCAAAATATGATTGCCTTTATTAATATGAAATGTTGTAGTATAAGATGGTATGTTGTATCATGAATTCATGATGTCAAGTTGTCACCATTTAAGACTTCTCCACTAGATGATTTTGGTTGGGCGTGTCCTTAATTAGGCTAGTTCGTTGACTAAAAGATACAGACTATTTCATACTTCTTGTTCCTAATTTATACACATGTTTGACATCTCATTTTTTCTCCAAAAGGTCAGAGTTTGCGGGACTAGTTCTTATGTGGCACAAACATCGTGGATACAGAATGCAACTATCGAGTAAAATATCTTGTTTGGTTCACAAATGAACAGGAAAAGGTACAAGGAATTGTTATGAGTTTGTTGCCTTGAAAAGGATATGGAAATTATGGAGCACGGTGACCAGACAGATATTGGAGAGCGTGGAATCAACCTCAGTGGTGGTCAGAAGCAACGGATACAACTTGCTTGAGCTGTATATTAGGACTGTGATATCTATCTTCTTGATGATGTGTTCAGTGCTGTTGATGCTGAAACTGGATCAAAAATTTTCAAGGTTAAAGCAAATCCTAGTCCATATTTGAGAATATGTGATAATTTTCAGGATTCTAGTGTTGCAGAAATATGTTGATTTGCAGGATACTAACTTTGAGTAGTATTGCAGGAATGTGTGAGGGGAGCTCTTAAAGATAAAACTGACTTACTTGTTACACACCAAGTTGACTTTTTGCATAATGCTGATCTTATAATGGTAAGTTTGTTTAATTTCGGTAAGGATTTATATAATTTCAAGGACATATAAGTGAGATGTCAAAAGTGCCCAATAGGGACTGTACCGTTGTTCCATCTATAATTTGGTTGATCAATCAAGTTGACTCTTAACCAAATGCTGATAATTACAAATCATCTCATAAATTCTTGAATATACTTGCAGTATTGTTTTCATCTTCATGCTTGTATATATTAACCAGTTTGTTTGATTATTTTTGAAATTTTCAATATGTTCTCACTAAATCAATGAATCAGTGTAATCCAACAGCACACAGTTTCTCTCTTCCTATGCATTATTTCGCAACTATTTCCATTCCTTATGAATTTGCACCTCTTATAAATAGAATTCATTTCTCTAAAATTTTCAGTTCCCTAGATGTAAATTATTGATGTTGCACTTGTGGCTTTTTTAATTGTTTTTGTAACAGATAAAACTACCTTTTTTCTGAGGAACCTCCTTATCTGCACAGCAAGAATCTAACTTCATATAAATTTGCATATTTAATAACTAGGCTTCTATGACCTGCCTTACAATACTGGGTATCAAATTTCAATGCTACGTTTACGGAAGACAAGGGACGAAATTATGAAGTGTACCCTCTCTATATATCTAGATATATACTTTGATTGAATAACTGTGGTAACTTTAGATGGTTAATTGTAAAGATAATGAATGATTATGTAGTGGATGATTTTATTAAGTTAATAATATTTTAGTCTTCTGTATTTTTGTCATTATTTGCTATGAGGACATTGAGCCAGCCAGGTACACAAAAAGAATGTCAAATTTTGATTTGGCAACAATATAATTCGTTACCAAAGCATTGAATAAGTTTTAATATAGCAACAATTTTTTATACATTTAGCAACAAATTTTCGTTGCTAATGACATTAAAAATATAATATTTGGCAACGAAAAATTAAACTAATAACAACGGAGAGGATATTGTTGCTAATACTAAAATAAAAGACAACATTTTTTATCGTTGCAAATCATATCAACTTTCATTGCACATAAAGTAACGGCAACATATAATGTCGATGCTAATCGATAACTTTCGTTGCTATTGAAAAATAACCAGCAACAAACATTTTTGTTGCGGATTCAGCATAATGTCGTTGCCAAATAATATAATCAGCAACGAAAATCGTTGCTAAAAAGTTTACATTCAGCAACGAAAACAAGCTTAGGCAACAATTTTCATAATTTACTGTAACGAAAAATGTCGTTACAAAATGGTGTCAATTACAACAAAAATGCATGGTCGTTGCAAAAAAAAGAGTTCATTTCGTTGCCAATTAGCAGGCTTTTGCAACGAAATGGGGTTTTTAGCAACGACATTTTATTTATTCTGCAACAATACATTTTGTTGCTAAAGGATCGATGTCTCTGTACGAAAGCCAAACTTCGTTGCAAAATGTATTACTTTTGGTAACGAAGAAAATATGTTCGTTGCGAAACAAATAGCAACGCTCATTGCGCAACGAAAGACGCAACGACAGTAAAGTCGTTGCCAAAACCCTTTAGCAACGAAATTTGACACCTTTAGCAACGAAAATCGATTGTTGCTGAAACCCCATTTTTTTGTAGTGTATTATAAAGATATGGTTCCATTTTGAACATGATCCCTAATAAAATGATATCAAATTTTTATATGCTTAGTCCTAGAATGCATGACAGGTTTGTGTGTTATTGCTATGGCACTTGTGTTATCACAATGAACAGGTATAGTTTTGAAACCAAACCCATAATCTGCTAACTGATTTTTCATCCATAAGATTTGAGCACAATAGCTGCCAGCATCAATGTATTCAGCTTTTGCCGTTGATGTAGATATTGAGTTTTGCTTCTTACTGAACCAAGACACAAGTCTGTTTCCCAGCAGTTGACAGGTGCCACTAGTACTTTTTCTATTTACTTTGCATCCTACAAAATCAACATATGTGTATCCTGTCAGTTCAAAAGAGGACTCCTTGGGATACCAAATCCCCAAGTGAGGTGTGCCTTTTAGGTACCTAAAAATCCTTTTTACAGCAGTTAAGTGTGATTCCTTGGGATTAGATTAAAATCTAGCACATATACATGTTGCAAACATTATGTTTGGTCTACTGGCAGTTAGATATAGAAGAGAGCCTATCATACCTCTGTATTGAGTTATATCAATACTTTTACCTTTTTTATCTTTGTCAAGCTTGGTTGCTGGAGCAATTGGAATTTTCATGGGAGAGGCTGATTCCATGCCGTACTTTTTAAGTAAGTCTTTAATGTATTTGGCTTGGTATATGAAGATTCATTCATCAGTCTACTTTACTTGCAATCCAAGAAAGAAGTTCAGCTCGCCCATCATGCTCATTTCGAACTTGCTCTTCATAAGCTTGGCAAATCTCCAATTTTTCATCAGTAAAGCCAAAGATAATGTCATCAACATATATTTGAACTAGTAAGATTTTGTCTTTATGCTATCTAAGAAATAATGTGGTGTCTACTCTACCTCTAGTGAACCCATTTTCAATAAGAAAGTTAGTTAATATTTCATACCATGCTCTAGGTGCTTGTTTAAGACCATATAAGGCTTTGTCTAATCTATAGACATAATTAGAGAGAGATGGATTGATGAAACCTGGAGGTTGCTCTACATATACTTCTTCTTGAAGTTCACCATTCAGGAATGTACTTTTGACATCCATCTGAAAGACTTTGAATTTCATGTGAGCAGCAAAGGCAAGGAAAATTCTGATGGCTTCTAATCTAGCAACAGGTGCAAAGGTCTCATTGTAGTCAATGCCTTCTTCCTGAGAGTAACCATTAGCCACTAGTCTTGCCTTATTCTTGGTTATTAGCCCATCTTCATCCATCTTGTTTCTGAAGACCCACTTGGTCCCAATGACAGGATGACTCTTTGGTCTTAGAACTAAACTCCATACTTTGCTTCTTTCAAACAGATTTAGTTCTTCCTGCATGGCTTCTATCCAGCTGGAGTCTTCCATAGCATCTTCTATTTTCTTGGGTTCCATTTGTGACAGAAAGCTCAGATAGAAACACTCATTTTGGGTGGCGGCTCTTGTTTTGACTCTTACATTTGGGTTTCTAATGATTAAGTCTTGAGTGTGATCTCTTACCCATCTATTTCCTATTAGAACATCTGTCTTGATGTCTTCTTGTGTGAGACCTTCTTGATCAATTTCTACTTCTTGATGTGGAGGTTCGTTGTCTTGTGTTGTTCTCTCTACGATCTCCTCTTCTTGCTCGACGATTTCATTTTTTGGAACTACAATCGTGGTTGTAAGACCCCGAATTTTATGAAATGAAAGTATTCAAATTTCTTATACATATTATTTTATTTCGTAAATGGTTAAATTGATAAAAGATTAAAGTTAAGGGTGATATGTGAAAATTTTTGCAAAGTAAGCAAATTGTTATAAAATATTCATTTGGTCGGGGAATATTCTTTTTGTCGAGAAATATCCGTACGATGGCGCAATCATTGGTGGACCCCACAACAGAAGTATTGTCATAGTAAGAAAATGACAGAATTATCATTTTATAAAAATAACGGTGAAAGTATTACCGTTAAAACTGTTGAACTACCTGGCAGTAAAAGTACAGTAATACGCATGGTTGCATAGTAGCACACGGTATTAATTATTGATGCTTACGTAAGAAGTCACTCAGTTATACTCAATTATTTCTACAGTAATTGCTGCATCATATCTCTCATATTATTGATTCAATTATTGTCACGGTATCATCTGCATAATATGTTATATTATGAAATCAATAATTAAAATGATAAAGTTATTCATATTATTATTTGCAATATTGACAATGTCTATAAGTTCAGTCAAGGAGAGGTTAGATAATCTAATTGCGCGCCAATAGGGAGAAATCCTTATCGGAAAGCCCCCTTTCTTGAGAACGACCTAGTTGTTAAATATTGTGAATTATAATATTAATGATGAATAAGTTTGGGTTGATTAAAGATGAAATTGATAGTTCCATTGTGTTAGAATTATTATTGTTAGTGAAAATCGACATTTATTTTGATAATAATTGATGTATGGAGGTTATATTGACCAATCGGGTAATTAATCGGATAAATGAGCAATTAATTGCTATTATATCACATGTTTATAACTATGTGTTCACATGTGTGTACTATTGATTCACATTCTTGTACTATTAGGGGAGTTGGTGCAAGATTGATAATACTTACATTACTAAGTTAAAATGGAGGTATAGTTGAAGGTACTATACTGTAATTAGTTTTTTCACATGATTATACTATTGAGTCACATGAATGAACTATTAATTCACATGATTTACTATTAGGGGAGGTGGTGCAAGTTTGATAATACTTGCAGGACTAAATTAAAAATGAAGAAAAAGAGGGAGGTATTATACTGTAATATTTTGAGCCCCAAAATGTGCAATTATTAAAACTATATTTTCCTATAAATAGAAGCTTATTCTTCCTTCATTCTCACCAATTCACTAAGTCTTACAAGAGCAATTATTATAGAGAAATTATAGAGAGAAAGAAGAAGAGAAGTATGCTACCTCACTATTCCAATTTTCTTCTAAAGTAAGGGGTATTATTTCTTTCGTATTCATGAAGAGAGCTTCTGTTATTCCATTCTTTATTATTATGTTGGAATAACTTGTCTATGAGAAGTACCGCATACATGGTGAAATTCTTCTGTTATTCCATTCTTTATTATTATGTTGGAAAAACCTGTCAATGCGAAGTACCGCATACATGGTGAAATTCTTCTATTATTCCATTTTTTATTATTCTTTTGGACTATCCTGTCTGTGTGGATTACGTATGACCTGATTCCATTCTTTATTATTCTATTGGAATATCTTGTCTGTGCATATTACGCATGACCTGGTTCCATTATTTATTATTCTGTTGGGAATAACCTGTCTGTGTGGTCTTTCGCATGCTTGGTGAATTTTTCTGTTATTCCATTCTTTATTATTATGTTGGGAATAACTTGTATGTGATGTCTATCGCATGCCTGGTGAATTCTTTTGTTATTGCATTCTTTATTAAATTGTGGAAATGATCTGTCTACGTGGATTACCGCATGGCGGGTAAAAATCTATTTGCAGTTTCGTATATTCTATTATACTCGTATGAGATATCATTTCTTTTGTACTCGTCATGGAATATCATTTTCTTTGGTATTTTTCTTTTACGAGTTACTATTCATCGGTTACTATTCACCAGTTACTATTCACTCTAGTATTATTCACTCGAGTATCCGGGGCACTTTTTGTGCCGGAGTACTATTCACGGGTTACTATTTACTCTAGTATCATTCACTCGAGTATTTGGGGTACTTTTCATGTCGGAGTACTATTCACGAGGTACTATTCCCGAAGTAGTATTCACGAGGTACTATTTACCCGAAAAATATATTTCTTTTCTGTCCAAATTATTTTTGGTACATGAATATTATTCTTGAATTTTACTCCACAAAGCAGTATCATGTTGACAATTTGGACGTTATTGATTTCTGGATAAATTAAATTATATATCTTTAAAATTTATCCTTGAACTTGTTTTATTGAATTATTATGTCATTGTCATCATCATCATGCTTATATTGTGATAAAAGTCATCTTTGGCTTACGTGCATAGATGGACTTTGTATGATTATGACCAGAGATTATTCGGTATAATCATGACCGTAATGTGACGAATGATGCGATGAAAGTCCTCATTGGCCTGTAGTTCATTGATGGACAGTTGTTGGTATGATTATGACTAGAGATTATTCGGTATAATCATGACAATTAATGATTACATGAATATTCTTGGCCGTGGCGCAGGGATGATTCGATGATGTGGTTTATTTATTAAGCTGAGTCTCAGCGATAAAGTTGATGAAAAACTTTTTAAATCATAGAAGATAGTAGATTTTATGCTCTACTTGACTCTTCTAATAGATTGCTTATTTTCACTCCCGTTGTTGATCTAAAACTTGTTGTTTATTGTATTCTATCAGTTGTTATACTGTTGAAGGCTAAGGATAATTTATTCAGCATTATCTTAGTCATAATATTTCTTAATGGGCTAGTTGAGCTCACCTTTTCTTTCACTGTTCTCTTCAGGAAATGAGAATATAGCTGGGACGAGTCAGGGAATAGATTGACGGTCTAGATGGTTGCATTAGTAGTCCTCACTATTCTATGAAATAGTATGATAATAAATGTAGTAAGATTGAATTTGAGTGTGGATATTGTCTAGACGACAATATTCCTGTTAAAACTCTCAGATTATGTTTTGTCGTATGTTACACGACAGTTGTATAATTAAGTTGTATTTAAATTTTGTACCATGTATCTGACGACCCAAGATGGGTGATGTATACCTATTTTGGGGGCGTCACAGTGGTGTTGAGCTCTACGACTTCATCTGAATTGTCGTTTGTAGTGTCTTAAGGCACTGTTTTGCCCAAGTCTGTTTCATCTAAAATGATGTGGATCGAGACTTCAACACTTAGTGTCTTTTTGTTGAACACTCTATAGGCCTTACTGTCTGTGGCATATCCAAGAAAGATTCCTTCGTCTGACTTGAGTTAGAACTTTGTCAGATACTGCTTCCCATTGTTAAGAATGTAGCATGCACAGCCGAATACATGGAAGTAGATGAAATTTGGTTTTCTTCCTTTCCACAGTTCGTAGGGAGTTTTCTTTATCGTAGAGTGTATCAGCGATCTGTTCTGAGTGTAGCATGCAGTGTTGACAGCTTCTGTCCAGAAGTATTCAAGCAGATGGGTTGCTGCTAGTAGAGTTCTTCCAGCCTTTGTCAACGTTCTGTTCTTTCTCTCAGCTACTCCATTTTGTTGAGGAGTTCATGGAGCTGAAAAGTTGTGACTGATGTCATTGTCTGTGCAGAACTAGTCCATCTCAGAGAAGTCAAATTCTCTGCCATGATCACTCCGTATGGCCTTGATTTTCTCCCCTTTCTCGTTCATCACTAGTCTGAACATCTTGATTAGTTGGGAGTTCATTTCATCTTTTGAGTTTAGAAAGAACACCCATGTGAATCTGGTGTAATCATCCACTATGACTAGTAAGTATCTCTTCCCTCCAAGGCTTGTTATTGGAATTGGCCCAAATAGATCCATGTGAAACAGCTACATAGGCTTGTCAATTGAGTTGGCAGTTTTGCTCTTAAATGAGCTTCTAGTCTGCTTTCCAAGCTGACAGGCATTGCACGACCTTTCATTGATGAAGCTGAACTTGGGTAAGCCTGCAACTAGATCTTTTGAGGTCAGTTTAGACATACTTTTGAAGTTGAGATGAGACAGTCTTCTATGCCATAACCAGCTCATTTCTTCATATGCTTTAGCCAGAAAGCATATCGTCTCGTCCGAGCTTAGTTGACCAAGATTTGCAGTGTAGACATTTCCTTCTCTTGTTCCAATCAGCTTTATAGCGGATGTCTTCAGATCTCTAACTTGACATTGATTGTTAAGGAATGTGACTTGATGACCCTTGTCGCAGAGTTGGCTTATGCTCAGAAGATTGTGTTATAGTCCTTCCACATAGGCTACTTTACTGAAGGACACTGCACCATTTCCAGTTGAGTCATATCCTCTTGTCTTGTCAGAGCCATTATCTCTAAAGATGATTGAAGGACCCTCCTTCTCTATGTAGTTAGACAGAAGGGCTTTGTTCCCAGTCATGTGCCTTGAGCATCCACTGTCCAGATACCAGGTTGTGATCGTGGAGCGTTGTTCCTGTGGTAATATTAAACTTTCATTTTGGTACCCATACTTGCATGGGTCCTACTTTGTTAGTACCCTTGAGAACCCAAATCTGCTTGATTTTAGATTTTACATGCATAGGATTATGATAGCACATTGCAGCCTTATGACCAACCTTATTGCATACAAAATATCTAATATGATGCATGCTTTTGTGTGTATGTGGATTCTTCTTCCATTTGGACTTATGTGGGTTCTCAGCCATACTTCTTTTAAACTTGTTCTCCTTCTTCCATGTATCCTTATGTTTTATGATTTGTGAGGAGTGTACCTTTCCTTTACTGTTCCTTCCCAGTTGGCCCGTGGAGTTGATTTTACTCGACTCTACGATCCTTCGAAGTTAGAAAGTAGTGGCTAGGTTACTCTTCTCTTTTTTGAAACCCAGGCTAGCATGAGATCCTTTATTCCTTGGAATATGGATTGAATCAGAAGAGCAAGGTTGGACTGGTTCTTCCTTCTGTGAGGATTTCATAAATATAATGCTTCTACTGAAACTTGGAGCATTACTAGGGCTAGTTTCCTTTATCTTTTCCACATGTGGCTCTGAGGTGGATTCCCCAAAGCCTAAACCTGTTCTGTCAGATGCACTTCTCTGACTGGAGATCAGGGAGTCCATGGATGAAGATTATTTATTCCATGTAGAGATTGTCCTTTCTAGTTCCTCAATTTTAGAGGTTAGACTTGACTCTCTTTGTGCATTGAGCTCATTAGTCTGTTTTAAGAGCTTATTCTCAGCTTCAAACTTAGAGAGAGTCAGTACTCAGAAGGGCTATTTCCAGTTCTTCTTGGACTTTCTCTTTCTCCTTTTGAAGATGAGAATAATCTTTAGACAGAACTCTGAACCATTTCATGTATTGATGCAGATCAGATGTTATGCCATGTAGTGCAGTTCTTAAATCATCAATGTCTACATCATAAGAGTTAAAGTCAAATACCTCATCTATACTTACTTCCTGAATGTCAGAGCTCTTCTTATCCTTTGCATGTTTGGCCATCAGGCATAGGTTTGCCATTTGAGGATCCTCATCATCTCCAGATTCGGGAGTTATGTCGTTGTCTGAATCACTCCACGATCCTCCAGCCACTAGACCTTTATCTTTCTTCTGAGGTCTTTTGTTGCCTTTGAATTCATTCTTTGATTTCTTCTTCAATTCTTCTCTAAGAGGTTTGTTCCAGTTTGCAATGAAATGGCCAGGCTTTTGGTAGTTATAGCATAAATTGTTTGTTTGCTCCTGACTATTGTAGTTGCTGATTTTCTTAGGTTTGCTGATTCTACCTTGACGCATGAGCCTTCTGAGTCTTTTCACCAGCATTGCAAAGTCCTCATCATCATCTTCATCATCGTCAGAGTCATTTTCAGCATTGGCTTTAGAGATGTTGTCAGTTACTTTGAGAGCAACTCCTTTATCCTTTTTTCTTCCTTCAGATAGAGTTTCTGCTCGTTGAGTCAGCTCCAGTTCATATGTGAGAAGGTTGCCATATAACTGTTGAACAGTTATTTCATGGAGATTCTTTGACTCTCTGATGGCAGTGGTTTTGGCATCCACTTGCTAGGTAAAGCTCTCATGAACTTTATGATTAGATCTTTATTTGGATAGATCTTTCCATAGGCTCGGAGAGAGTTATGCAGTACATTGAATCTTTCGTAGGTGGAAGTGACATTTTCTCCTTAAACGTGTGCAAACATTTCATATTGCTGAGTCAGGAGAGATTGCTTGTTTTCTCTTACTTCTTATGTTCCTTCATGCATGATAAGTAATGTTTTCCATACTTTCTTTGCTATTTTGCTATTGACCACATTCTCAAACAAGTCATCTTCTAAAGATTGGAACAAAATGTTCTTGGCCTTTTTGTCGAGTTAGACAGCTTTCTTTTCGGTCTCTGTCCATTCTTCTTTGACCTTGATCTAGATTCTGTTTGGATCATCTGAAGTTGGTGCAAGCTTTGTAGTAATGTAGGGCCCATTCTGAACCGTCTTAAATAGATCTTCATCTATTGAGTCCATGTAGGCTTGTATATGAACTTTCTAGTTGGCGAATTTGTCTTTGTTGCACATAGGAGGCTTGCTGCCTCCTCCAGTTTTTGATTCGCTTATCAGATGTGCCATTGGATCTACTTAAGCTTTGTAGGCAATTTGATAAAACCTGCTCTGATACCAATTATTAGTTTCCAGAGGCACAATAGTTATCTATAAGGGGGGTTGAATAGATATTTTAAAATTCTTTTCGAAATACTTGTTAGTTTTGATAATGACTTAAACACAGCGGAATTGTGAGTTGTTTGTTTCCCCTTTAAGATATAACAAGTTAATGAGAGATAAGCAGTTATGGCAGTTATAGCAATAATGTAAAAGACACAGTGTTTTAAGTGGTTCAGAGCACTTAAAGCTCCTAGTCCACTCTTCTACTCCTCGAGTAGGAAACCTATTAAGGATATCTTTACACTTTCTGAATCTCATAGATTCCTTCAAGACCAGCAATCTTGGAACTTCTTAGTTCACTTTTGAACTCTTCAAGTCCAGCAGACTTAGTTCTTCACAGTTCTCTTAGAACTCTTCAAGTCCTTCTGACTTGGAAACTTCTTACTTCACTTGATAGTAGTTGATGAGTTCTTGAATGGTGCTACTCAGTTGCCATTAAGCTCTTGTTCGAAAGAACTGAGTAGCTGAGCAAGCTTTCTCTTTTCAGATCGTAGAGTTGAGCGTTGAGTGTTCTTCAGCGTTTTTGTTCAATGCTTGATTCATTACTTTCATCTGCTGAAGCTTTGTATGTATGATGTTTTTGAAATGTATCCGTTGAAGACATCCGTTGAAGCATTAAATGCATTTGACATTTCTGAGCTTTGATGGAGACTTTTTGCACAATTTCTGATTAGCAGACTGGCCCACTGACACTGCAGACTGTTGTTTCACCTAACACCTGAAAAGGTGTTTTCTGCTAAGCCAGAGTACTTTCCTTAGCCTCTTCAATACGTTTCTTTGTTATATACTAAGGATGACTGTTGTGTCATTGGGACTCCCGAGGACTTTAACGTCTATAGCTCATTCAATATTTATTGTGATTTATCTTTAAACAAATGGATGAGGCTCGATGCTTTTGACATAGACAGATGAAGCTCTACGATTCTGATCATAGTGTCTTGCTACCTTGGTGCTTGAACTGATACTGCTAAACGAGAACACTACGATTTCTCTTAAGTACTGGTACACTACGATCTTCACTTACTTAACTTGTAGACTCTACGCTTTCGAGAGCATACTACGACCTCTGATTTGGCTCGGCAAGCGTTTGGATTACTCTACGACTCCGGAGAGGCCCTTCAAAGCAAATACACTACGATCCTTGATGCTTTACGATTCTGCCTTGTCTTTTGCAATCTCTTGATCATCTCTATAGACTATGATTCAGTTGAAGCCTATCTATTACATCTCAAGATATAGATCAACCTAACAGCTTTGATCTTTTCTTCTATACATTCATTTACAGAATGATAAACATTAAAGTCCAGATCAACCTAACAAGTTTGATCTATCACTAAGTCCTTGTACATGTGTTCCTTTGAAGGACTTTACATATAATCATGAATATGTACTTACAACATCAAATTTTAAATATGCAATCTCCCAACATAAACTATGTTTAATTATGTTTAAGGTAGGAAGAGATGTTTAAGTTACGAAATCTTGGGACTTGAATGATTATATTAAATAAATGTAATCTATTATGTTATTTCCGTTGCATGAGATATTATTTAGTCATTAGATTGTAGTACGTGATACACCAAATTCGAGATGTGAGTGGTCTGAATTTGGGGGCGTCACACAAGGTGCTAAAAACTTCTCAAAGATCGATCTTCGTTCTAAATATCATCAGTTAAAGATTAAAACCGATGACATTCCAAAGACTACTTTCAGAACTCGATACGGGCATTACGAATTCCTAGTCATGTCTTTTGGATTGACTAATGCTCCTGCTGCTTTCATGGATATGATGAACCGAGTATTCAAGGAATATTTAGATCATTTTGTGGTTGTCTTTATTGATGACATCCTCATTTACTCCAACAGTCATGAAGATCATGAGCAACAGTTGAAGTTGATACTCCAAAAGCTTCGTGAAAATAAGTTATACGCCAAGTTGAAGAAATGTGAGTTCTAGCCTGAGGAAGTAGCATTCCTTGGGCACGTGATATCGAAGTACGGAGTATCAGTTGACCCGATAAAGATTGAAGAGATACAAAGTTGGGAGCAACCTAAGTCAGTAATCGAAGTACGTAGCTTTCTGGACTTAGATGGTTATTATCGGAGATTCGTGGAAGGATTTTCTCGAATCGCTACTCCATTAACTCAGCTGACTCGAAAAGATACAAAATTCGGATGGAGCGAGGAATGTGAGAAGAGCTTCCAAGAACTTAAGAGGAGACTATTTTTAACACCTGTTCTGACAATACCATCAGGTTCATAAGGATTTGTCTTCTACAATGATGCTTCAGGAAGAGGTTTAAGATGTGTTCTCATGCAACATGGGAAAGTCATAGCATATGCCTCACGACAACTTAAAGAACATGAGAGGAATTATCCTACTCATGATCTAGAGTTGGCAGTAGTCGTTTTCACGTTAAAGATCTGGAGGCACTACCTGTATGGAGAGAAAGTGGAGATCTATACAGATCATAAAAGCCTCAAATATTTCTTCACCCAAAAAGAACTCAACAGGCGGCAACGACGTTGGCTCGAGTTATTGAAACATTACAACCATACCATTCAATATCATCCTGGAAAAGAGAGCGTGGTAGCTGACGCGTTGAGTTGAAGATCATATGTGAGTACGAGTGCGATGTTGTTAACACAAAGAACCATTTCGTATGACTTACAAAGGATGTAAATAGAGTTAAAAACTCCAGGGACCCACGTGATGATGTCAAATATACGAGTAGAACCGATTGTAATTGATAAAGTTAAAGTTGCTCAAGCTACAGACCCGAAACTGATGTGTATGAAGAAGAAAGTACAAGAATGTGCTATTCCAAAAGCAAGAATCGACGAAGAAGGAATACTTCGAGTCAACTCCAGACTTTGTGTTCCTAACGACTCTGATTTAAAGTATAAAATCATGATGGAAGCACACAACACACCGTTTGTAGTCCATCCTGGGAGTACCAAAATGTATCATGATCTTTGACGTACGTTTTGGTGGAGCAATATGAAGAGAGAGATTGCAGAGTTTATCTCAAGGTGTTTAACTTGTCAACGTGTCAAGACAGAGCATCAAGTACCAAAAGGTCAATTGCAACCACTTAAAATTCCAGAATGGAAGTGGAAACACATTAACATGAATTTCGTTACTAGTCTTCCCAAGGTTTCTCAAGGCATAGATGCAATTTTGGTCATTATCAATAGATTAACCAAGTCTACTCATTTCTTGCCTATACGAAAAACGTATTCACTTGAACGACTTGCTCGTATGTACATAAATGAGTTTGTGAGATTGCACGGTAAGCTAGTATCCATACTTTCTGATTGAGACCCAAGATTCACTTCACAGTTTTGGGTCAACTTGCAGAAAGCTATGGGCACTGATTTACGATTCACTTCTGTATATCATCCTCAGACGAACGAGCAATTGGAGAGAACTATTCAAACTCTAGAAGATCTATTAAGACTCTCTGTCCTAGACTTCAAAGAAAGTTAGGATAAGTACTTGCCATTGGTGGAATTCTCCTACAACAACAGTTATCAAGCAAGTATAGGCATGGATCCATTCGAGGCGTTGTATGGATGAAAGTTTCGTTCTCTAGTATGCTGGGACAAGGTGGATGAAGCAACTTTGTTGGGACCAGAAATGGTACGCATGACTACTGTAAGAACCCGAATTTTATGAAATAAAAGTATTCAATTTTTCTTATAATTATTATTCAGTAAATGGTTAAATTGATAAAAAGTTAAAGTTATGGGTGAAATGTGCAAATTTTGCAAAATAAGCAAGTGGTTATAAAATATTCATTTTTGTCGGGGAATATTCGTTTGGTCGTGGAATATTCTTGTTGTCGGGAAATATTCGTACGATGGCGCAGTCATTTGTGGGCCCCATAACGAAAAACGGCCGGATGAAGAAAATGACAAGTTTGAGTTTTTATAAATAACAGCATAGTTGTTACCGTTAACACTGTCGGAATACCCGGTGGTTAAAATACAGTAATACGCGTGGTACACAGTAGCACACGGTATTGCATAGTATTGTTAAATTATTGATCCTTACGTAAGAAGGCACTACTCAATAATTATTACTGTAATTACTGTTCAATATTTTATTTTATTGGTTCTATAATTGCTACATTGATATTTTATATTATTGTTATTTCAATAATTGTCACTGCACAGTATTTCCCATTATCAAATCAATAATTCATATTATTTGAATAATATTATTAGATAACATTATTGAAAGTTCTATCTAAGGAGAGGTTTGGTCACCTAATTGTGCGCCAATAAGGAGAAATCCTTATCGAAAAGCCCCCTCTTTTCTGGGAACGACCTGGTTGTCATAATTGTGATTTTTTAATATTATTTGTGAATAATTAATTATTGATTTATATGATAAGGAAATATTTATTTGATGTGGATATAAACGATGAATTTATTTATTTTATGTGGATATAAATGAAGGAATTAATGTTGAGGTATTTTATCAGTATCTTGTCGAAATGAAGAATAAAATATGGAATTTTTAAAAAAATTAGTTTATTACTTGATTTTGTAAAATCCATAACTCGTTGTGTATAATGAGTTAGGAGATGAGTCATATATCAAAAGAAAGCCCTGGAAGTAAGCTAATCGTAGAAATTTTAATCACCCAAATATTCTTCGTGGATTTTTCGTGGTGACTGTTTGAGTGAAACTGGTACAAGGGACTTATAGTCTGAAAATCAAATCAGAGTTCTTAAAGCTCTATTGCGTGAGTTATAATTTTAATCCGACCGTTGGATCGTTATAATTTTTGGATATGTTATACATATATATGTTGAGTATATGTCCACAAATTTTGAACCGTTAAAAATTAACGTATGATTTGTTATGAATTTTAAGAAGTGTTAAAAATCGTCCGTATGTGAATTTCGGTCATTTTTCGTTTGGAATTTGGACAAACTTAAGCTACAAAGTTGTAGAGAATTCGATTTCGTATGGAATGGACATAAAATTCGTATTTTTCTGATAAAAGGGCTATTTACTATGAATTATTGAAGTTTCGGAGATTAAATGTTTTCATTAAAATTATGGGTGGGATCCACTTTTGTTTTTTATGAAAACATGTGCTGGAAGTTTTTTTTCAAAGATGATGGGCTGATGGCTTTCCAAGATGGATGGCGTAGAAGAGGAAAATAAATAATATTATTTTATTATTTAGTCTGCTTTGGCGTTTTAACATTTTTTTTATAAATAGGGTGTTTTGTTAGAATTGAAAATCACACCAGAAACAAGTTTTCTCTCTCTATATATTATCGAGAGTATTTTGTGAGTATTTAGATACTTTGAAAGTTGCTATTCAGTGCAAGTTTCTTTCGGCATTACATTCGATATTCTAGTCAGAAATACTGCTCTTTTGAGGTAAGGGATTGTAAGGGTTATTATATTTTTCAGTTTCGTAATTTTTTCTACTCTCAAAAATTCTGAAAATTTTTGAGATGATAATTTGATGAGTTTTCTAGATTGTGTCCAAAAATGACGATTTTTGGATGTATAGATTAAGAGTTATGAATTTTATGGGAAAAGACTATTTTAAAAGTAAACCCTTATAACTCCTTGTGGTTAACTCCAAAATTGGTGAAATTTTTATTGGGAGTACATATATATAACAGAAGTATACTCTGTAAATTTCAAAATTTTTGGACAAAAGTACAGTTTATGATAAATGTCTAAATATTCGGCAGTTTTGGCCATATGAAAAATAGTAAATGAATTTTAAAAATTTTGAGAAAAATATATGTTCAATATGGGACTATATTCTGCTAAATCCTAGAAAAGAAAATTTTCTGAGACTGATTTGGTATTTTTTATGAAAATTGACTAGTTATGAGTAAATGAATTAAATATGTTATGTGAAGTAAGAAGAGTGGAAAATATGATTTTATGGCTTGAGAATCCTATATAAGGTATATGCAGATTTTTTATGAGGGTTTTGGTTATTGGTGATGAAATCTTATGAGTTTGGCATTATAGGATGATTAAATACATTAATTAATAAAGTGTAAATAATTAAAATAAATTGTTTATAAGTTTAAAAAATGATTAAAATATTGTTGTAATATTAATAATATTATATTATGAGATTATTAAGTGATTTATAACATTTGGATTAAGGTGTTATGAAATCATTGATTTAAAATATTATTTAATGATTAATAATATTAGTAAATAAATTTAATGTTATTATATAATAAATAATATTAAATGGAGTTTATAATATAATGAATAACATTATTATCTTCGTTAAATATTCGTTGAAATATTATTCTCTGTTCAAATCATTTTTGATATAATATTATTCTTAAATTTTACTCCACAAAGCAGTATCATGTTGACAATTTGGATATTATTAAATTCTGGATAAATTAAATTGTTAAAGTCATTAAACTTTATTATTTATCTCATGTGATTGATTCTTTATATCCTTGTCATGATCCTCATGCTTATATTGTGATGAAAGTCATCTTTGGCCCGTAGTGCATAGATGGACTGTTGTTTATTGGTTTTATAGTTGTATGCCTTTGGCCTGTAGTGCAAAGAAGAAATGTTGATTGATATCTTTGGCCTGTAGTGCAAAGATGACCTGTTGTTGAATATCTTTGGCCTGTAGTGTAAAGATGAACTGTTAATGAATATCTTTAGCCGTAGTGCAAAGATGAATTTATTAGTATGATTATTAACAAGAACTGTGATTTGGTATAATCATGATATTTGATGTTTCAGGTAAAGACAGGTGATGAAAACTATATTCGTCCTGGATGAGAAGAGGAATTTAGAACTACAATTATGATTATGAGTTATTCACATGATTGTGGACTGGAACTGTTGATTTATGTTACAGGGATAAAACATTGTTCGTGAACTTTTAACATGGAGAAGATAATAGACTTTATGGTCTATTTGACTCTTCTAATGGATTGCTCGTTCCGCTGCAACTATGGTTGAAATATTTTATAATCTACCATATGTTCTAAATCTTTGATTTATTGCTGATGAAGTCTATTGATAATTTAATTATCTTTAGTCATGATATTCTTTACTGGGCTAGTTGTGCTCACTCTTCTGCTTCACAATTCATTTCAGGTAATAAGAGTGTAGCTGGGTCGAGCAGGGGTAACAGAGGAATAGAGCGGTGGTCTCTAGCTGTGGAGATTCTCCCTAAACAGTATGAAAATAATTTTATTGAGAACTTTAGAATAGTGTGTTGTATTTTATACATCATTTGGTAGTTATATTTGGTGAATCAAATAGGGTGAGGCGAACCCTACGTTAGAAGAGTGTTTTGCCACTATCATAAACGTCTAATGATCTACGACTTCGTGTTATCAGAAGGCACGGTTGTGCACATCCCCTTACTGAGTATATCTACGGGCACTACCTATATAACCTTGGAGTTTGGTTGAAATATAATTCACAATTGTAGACAATAGAGATAATTATATGTCAAGAGAAGACTCACCATTGGAAAGAACATGATAGTAATCTTGTCGTTTTTCTTTGGGGTCTATTGGGTTAACCAAGGATAATTCTGTGGACATATGATATCTAACATAACCTAGACGCATGGCCTCCCATGTACGAAGGTTTCCTTGAGCACTTCCCAAATATTTTAATCTCTAAAACAGTTATTGGTTGTACCTTTATGTAAGGTGCCATTGTGACGTGCTATCCAAGGTTGGGATGAGAGTCGCAGTTAGTATATATTTGTATCAAAACTCACAACATATGTGTTGTTGTATTTTGCACGATAATTGTAGTAATTAAGTTATAGTTATTTTTTGTACCATGTATTTGGCGACTCAGAATAGATTGGATGGATTGGACCTATTTTGGGGGCGTTATATTTAGTATCAGAGCTTAGGGATATGGTCTCTTGGGGAGATCAAGGAATAGAACTAGGAGGGGAAAGACGAGTAATATCCTTCGCTAGTGTGTATCCTACCTAAGCTAAATTTTCTTACTTGAGTTGACAAATTGTGATATGTTAATTAACCTTTGTTTTGAAGCTGTATTCTAGAATGATATCTGAAATACAGGAGATAAGCAATGGGAAAATCACGACATAGAGGAGATGACAGGGAGAATACAATCGAAAAAGAAAGCAGGGTATTCTCATCTCTTCGAATTACCAGGAATGTAAATTTCGGGGACGAAATTTCATAAGGAGGAGAGATTGTAAGACCCCGAATTTTATGAAATAACAATATTCAATTTTTCTTATAATTATTATTCAGTAAATGGTTAAATTGATAAAAAGTTAAAGTTATGGGTGAAATGTGTAAATTTTACAAAATAAACAGGTGGTTATAAAATATTCATTTTTGTCATGGAATATTCGTTTGGTCGTGGTATATTCGTACGATGGAGCAGTTATTTGTGGGCCCCATAACAAAAAATGGTCGAATGAAGAAAATGACAAGTTTGAGTTTTTATAAATAACGTTGTAGTTGTTACCGTTAACATTGTTGGAATACCCGGTGGTTAAAATAGAATAATACGCGTGGGTACACAGTAGCACACGGTATTGCATAGTATTATTGAATTATTGATCCTTACGTAAGAAGACACTACTCAATAATTGATACTATAATTATTGTTCAAAATTTTATTTTATTAGTTCAATAATTGCTACGTTGATATTTTATATTATTATTGTTTCAATAATTGTCACTGCACAGTATTTCCCATTATCAGATCAATAATTTATATTATTTGAATAATATTATTAGATAGCATTATTGACAATGTCTAAGGAAGTTCTGTCTAAGGAGAGGTTTGGTCACCTAATTGCGCGCCAGTAAGGAGACATTCTTATCGAAAAGTTCTTTCTTTCCTGGGAACGACCTGGTTGCCATAATTGTGATTCTTTAATATTATTTGTGAATAATTAATTATTGATTTATATGATAATGAAATATTTATTTGATGTGGATATAAATGATGTATTTATTTATTTTATGTGGATATAAATGAAGGAATTAATGCTGAGGTTTTTTATCAGTATCTTGTCGAAATGAAGAATAAAATATGGAATTTTTTGAAAAATTAGTTTATTACTTGATTTTGTAAAATCCATAACTTTTTGTGTATAATGAGTTAGGAGATGAGTCATATATCAAAAGAAAGCCCTAGAAGTAAGCTAATCGTAGAAATTTTAATCACCCAAATATTTTTTGTGAATTTTTCGTGGTGACTGTTTGAGTGAAACAGGTACGAGGGACTTATAGTCCGAAAATCAAATCAGAGTTCTTAAAGCTCTATTGCGTGAGTTATACTTTTAATCCGACCGTTGGATCGTTGTAATTTTTGGATATGTTATACATATATATGTTGAGTATATGTCCACAAATTTTGAACCGTTAAAAATTAACGTATGATTTCTTATGAATTTCAAGAGGTGTTGAAAATCGTCCGTATGTGGATTTCGGTCATTTTTCGTTTGGAATTTGGAAAAACTTAAGCTACAAAGTTTTAGAGAATTCAATTTCGTATGGAATGGACATAAAATTCGTATTTTTCTGATAAAATGGCTATTTATTATGAATTATTGAAGTTTCGGAGATTAAATATTTTTATTAAAATTATGGGTGGGACCCACTTTTGTTTTTTATGAAAACATGTGCTGGAATTTTTTTTTCAAAGATTATGGGTTGATGGCTTTCCAAGATGGATGGCGTAGAAGAGAAAAATAAATAATATTATTTTATTATTTAGTCTGCTTTGGCGTTCTAGCATTTTTCTATAAATAGGGTGCTTAGTTAAAATTGAAAATCACACCAGAAATAAGTTTTCTCTCTCTCTCTCTCTCTCTCTCTCTCTCTCCATATTATCGAGCGTATTTTATGAGTATTTAAATACTTTGAGAGTTGCTATTTAGTGCAAGTTTCCTTCGGCATTACATCCGATATTCTAGTCAGAAATACTGCTCTTTTGAGATAAGGGATTGTAAGGGTTATTATGTTTTTCAGTTTCGTAATTTTTTCGACCCTCAAAAATTTTGAAAAAATTTGAAATGATAATTTGATGAGTTTTCTAGATTGTGTCCAAAAATAGAGATTTTTGGATGTATAGATTAAGAGTTATGAATTTTATGGGAAAAGACTATTTTAAAAGTAAACATTTATAACTCCTTGTGGTTAACTCTAAAATTGGTAAAAATTTTATTAGGAGTACATATATATAACAGAAGTATACTCTGTAAATTTCAAAATTTTTGGACAAAAGTACAGTTTATGATAAATGTCTAAATATTCGGCAGTTTTGGCCATATGAAAAATAGTAAATGAATTTTAAAATTCTGAGAAAAATATATGTTCAATATGGGACTATATTCTTCTAAATCCCAGAGAAAAAAATTATGGGACTGATTTGGTATTTTTTATGAAAATAGACTAGTTATGAGTAAATGAATTAAATATGTTATGTGAAGTAAGAAAAGTGAAAAATAGGATTTTATGGCTTGAGAATCCTATATAAGGTATATGCAGATTTTTATGAGGGTTTTGGTTATTGGTGATGAAATCTTATGAGTTTGGCATTTTAGGATGATTAAATGCATTAATTAGTTAAGTGTAAACAATTAAAATAAATTATTTATAGGTTTAAGAAATGATTAAAATATTGTTGTAATATTAATAATATTAGATTATGAGATTATTAAGTGATTTATAACATTTAGATTAAGGTGTTATGAAATCATTGATTTAAAATATTATTTAATGATTAATAATATTAGTAAATGAATTTAATGTTATTATATAATGAATAATATTAAATGGAGTTTATAATATAATGAATAATATTAAATGGAGTTTATAATATAATGAATAATTTTATCATCTTCGTTAAATATTCGTTGAAATATTATTCTCTGTTCAAATCATTTTTGATATAATATTATTCTTGAATTTTACTCCACAAAGCAGTATCATGTTGATAATTTAGATATTATTAAATTCTGGATAAATTAAATTGTTAAAGTCTTTAAACTTTATTATTTATCTAATGTGACTGATTCTTTATATCTTTGTCATGATCCCCATGATTATATTGTGATGAAAGTCATCTTTGGCCCGTAGTGCATAGATGAACTGTTGCTTATTGGTTTTACAGTTGTATGCCTTTGGCTTGTAGTGCAAAGAAGAAATGCTGATTGATATCTTTGGCCTGTAGTGCAAAGATGACCTGTTGTTAAATATCTTTCGCCTGTAGTGCAAAGATGACCTGTTGTTGAATATCTTTAGCATGTAGTACAAAGATGACCTATTGTTGAATATCTTTGGCCTGTAGTGCAAAGATGAACTGTTAATGAATATCTTTGGCCATAGTGCAAAGATGAATTTATTAGTATGATTATGAACAGGAACTGTGATTTGGTATAACCATGATATTTAATGTTTCAAGTAAAGACAGGTGATGAAAATTATATTCGTCTTGGATGAGAAAAGGAATTTTGAACTACAATTATGATTATGAGTTATTCACATGATTGTGAACCGAAACTGTTGATTTATGTTACAAGGATAAACTATTGTTAGTGGACTTTTAACATGGAGAAGATAATAGATTTTATGGTCTATTTGACTCTTTTAATGGATTGCTCGTTCCGCTGCAACTATGGTTGAAAACTTTTATAATCTACCATAAGTTCTAAATCTCTGATTTATTGCTGATGAAGGCTATTGATAATTTAATTATCTTTAGTCATGATATTTTTTACTGGGCTAGTTGTGCTCACCCTTCTGCTTCATAATTCCTTTCAGGTAATAGGAGTGTAGCTGGGTCGAGCTGGGGTAACAGGGGAATAGAGCGGTGCTCTCTAGCTGTGGAGATTCTCCCTAAACAGTATGAAAATAATTTTATTGAGAACTTTAGAATAGTGTGTTGTATTTTATACATCATTTAGTTGTTATATTTGGTGAATCAAATAGGGTGAGGCGAACCCAACGTTAGAAGGGTGTTTTGCCACTATCATACGAGATGTCTAATGATCCACGACTTCGTGTTATCATAAGGCAGGGTTGTGCACATCCACTTGCTGAGTATATCTACGAGCACTACCTATATAAATTGGAGTTTGGTTGAAATATAATTCACAATTGGAGACAATAGAGATAATTATATGTCAAGAGAAGACTTACCATTGGAAAGAACATGATAGTAATCTTCTCGTTTTTCTTTGGGGTCTATTGGTTCAACCAAGGATAATTCTGTGGACATGTGATATCTATCATAACTAGACGCATGGCCTCCCATGTACGAAGGTTTCCTTGAGCACTTCTCAAAGATTTTAATTTCTAAAACAGTTATTGACTGTACCTTTTGAAAGTAGTATGCACACAAGTCAATCATATTTGATGATAAAACATATACTTTGTAACAATCTTATTCATTTATTAATAAAAAGTATTAATTTATTAAAGGCTTTTAATTATCTACATGATGCTGCTTTATAATATGTGATAAACCCATAGTTTTAAGCAATGCTTTTAGAATAATGATGATGATCATTCTAATGAGATCTAAATTCTTAGAAAGCTTAAAACTAAAAAAGTTCTCAATCGTTGGATTACTAAATTGGGGATTAGTGAATTCGGATAGATTGGTACATACGTTACTTGCTCATTGGATGGGGATAATTGATCTCATGATCATTTGTGTGGAGACACTAAAGCAAGTATGTAAGTGCTTATTAGAGAATACGTTCATTGAACGTGGCTCGCTAAGGAATACCTAATGAAGTTTTACTTTCCTGTCAATAGGAATTCCTGTAGTGATAGTAGTACAAGTAATCCTTGGACAGGAGATCATCATAGTATCTTGTGTATGATGAGTTATACTTTGACTTATTCCTTAAGACCTTTAGGGTATATCAAAGGGTATGCTCGGGTATAATAAGTTGTACATGGAGATAATGTATGATCAATAAAGAATCTACCACTTCTAGTAAAAGAAGAGAAATGACCTATGTGATTCGATAAATGACAACCTAGTAGTCCTTGGCCAAGGCAGAATTAAATTAGAAAGGAGTTTTTAATTTGTATTATTTGGTGTTATGCATTTAAGAGTCGAAATATATATAATTAAATAAAATAAGAATTAACAGTAATTACATATCTTATATTTAATTGGGATATTGTATGGTGGAATGATTGAATTGTACGGTAACTATTTACTCAAAGGTTCTTTTATGATTAATGTTGAAATCTATATTATTTGGAAAGTCGTTGATCGCTAGGGAGGCTTATCCCTATTGTAGAAAAAATATTATTTATTTAAATAAATTAATAATTTAATTTATTTATTTAAATAAGATTAGAATTGTTCTAATTGATTTATTCACAACCGGTTTAATATGGAGAACCTAAAGGGTCACACCATAAAAGGAAGAATAATTATTTAAGAAGTTAATGGCATAATCGTAATAATATGTTAAGTGTATTTAATTTAATCTATGGTTATAGAATAAATTAAATAGCTTAATATTTATTATTTAATATTTTAAAAATATTAAATATATAAATTAATAAGAGGAGTCTTATTAATATTATTATAATTATTATTATTTTAATTTCTAAAGAGTTGGAAATTAATTTAATATTAGTACTCTCATTTATTCCTAATAAGATTAGGAGGCTAATTAATTAAAAGAGTTTAATTAATTATTTCTAATAAGATTGGGAGCCTAATTAATTAAAGGAATTTAATTAATTAAAATAAAAATCAATTCCTTAATTGTTAAGGAGGGTTGCCCACATCTATAAATAAGAGGAGTCTTATTATGGGTAATAGAGTTGTTGATTTTTTCACAACATACGCAATTCCAATAGTTGGAGAGTACGCTATTTTCTATAGAGATAGAAAACTAGGGTTTAGCCAACCACCATTCTTGAATATTTCCTTTTCCTTGGTGGATTATCTCTAGAGGCCAGACACTTGGGTGGCTAACGTTCATCAAAGGAAAGAACCAAACCCGGTGGATTCAAGTTGAACGCGAGAGGATTTGGAGGTGAACTTGTACTTGAGGAAGCTCGAATCTTCAAGGGTATGATTCTTGTTCTTCTTCTTTTCGTTTAATTAATAATTGTGCATAAAGGATGATCCGGATATATGGTTTGTAAAATTTTTAAACTCTAATTTTCCACGTTTTCGCTTATTTTATGCAATTTGATTGCGTTCCTGAATATTACAAACCTAACAGTGGTATCAGAGCCAAACCTTTATACAAATTATTAATTGTTTTAATTAGATATGTATATTGATATGTGTTTAGAACAATTTAATTGGGCATAATATTGTTGTATAAAATTTTAAAAAATTATATATATATATATATATATATATATATATATATATATATATATATATATATATATATATACGGTATTATGCTACTGCAGTGTAACCGTGTTCAGTTTATATATATTGAGTCCGTGATTCGCGAATCAGTTCGGTTTCCTGAAGTTAACGTATATATATTAATAATATTAATGAAAGGCTTGATCCTGGAGCACTAGTGAATCATGATAAATTATGTTAACTGGATCAACACTCACCTGGCCTAGGATAATAATAGGATTCATAAAATCATGTTAATATTATATAATATATTAATAACCCATAAGCTTGCACCTGGACGTGAATCAACATGAAAACAAAGAAGGTAATCATGAATTCAGGAAACGTGATTTGTATTTATAAATATATATAATATTCTTAATAATTTTATAATTAAAATAAAGAGTTTATTTTAATTTTAAAATTAGATTTCATGCTAACTAATTAAAGTTGGAATTGGATTCCATGATAACTAATTGGGGTTAAAATTGGATTTCATATTTCCTTAAATAAAGGAGTGTATTTAGATGTGAAATAAAATTTCATATTATTCAAAATAAAAAAGTTTATTTGTGAATAGGAAAGTGAATCCATGTTTCCTTAAATAAAAGAGTTTATTTAGATATGAAATAAGATTTCATATTATTCAAAATAAAAGAGTTTATTTGTGAATAGGAAAGAGAATTCGTGTTTCCTTTAATAAAGGAGTTATTTTTTTTACTTGGAATTGGATTCCATAATTAATTAAAATAAATGAGTTTATTTTGATTAAAGATTTTGATTAAAATAAAATAGTTTATTTTATTCAAAATAGGATAAATTAAAATAAAAGTGGTTTATTTTGATTTAAATTTGGATTAAAATAAAGGAGTTTATTTTGATTCAAAATTAGATTTTGTACTAACTAAATTTTTCCATTAAATGATATCAATATATATATTGAATGTTTATTATTCATGAGATGAATGTTATTTATTGATGCATATGGTGATGTGTATGATAATAAATGGGATTGATTATGGACAATTGACCAATGTGATTAGATTTTATTTTAGTTGGATGCATAAATGTATGGGTTTTAATAAATGGGGTCTGCGTACCTCTTCTTCTCTAATTTTTCTTAATGTAAATTCTAAATCCTTCCTATGTACTTCCCCTTGACTGCTGATCAAGGTTTCTATTTATTTTAAATAATTTTGTAATAGGAATAGTTAAAATTAATTTTGAAGAATTAGAGATCAAGGAGCAAGGAGCGCTTGAAGACCCGTTTGTAATGGAGCCCGGGTTTAAATGTAATAGTTATATTTAAATATTAATTCTTATACCCCTAGGGTTTGACCTTTTTGTTCACTTTGTGGCTCCAGTGAACCAAACTAGAATAAAAGTCCATAATCAATCCAGGTAGAATATAGTATTCTATATGTGCATGAATATGCTATATATATTATATATTTTGCAAACATGCTTCGCATGTTCATTAATATGACGTGTATTTTATATATATATGCGCATGCGCACTAAATAAGATGAGACAAATTAATTACATACAAACCCCTCAAATTATTATATTAAGGCCTAAGTGTTCAAAGATATTTGGAATATCGAACGTCGCCTTCTAGCATGATAAAAAATAATAGAGTATCAATTAATTATTATAAGTTTGTTGTGTCACCACAAGGCTTATCTTAATTCTTTGAGATGTTAATTTTATAACATTTGATGCTTATAAAGAAAATTGAACAATGTTATTTTGTTGTGTCACCACAAGGACAATATTTTTCTTTTTTGAATATATGGAGTGCTAGGTTAGACTTAAATTGGATAATTTTGATTCGGATGTGCCACCACTTAATCAAAATAATCTAAGAGGCAAAATACAAGGAGTTGTATAGTTGATGTAATTGACAAGAGTTGTCTACCTATTTATTTATATATAGTTTGTTGTGTCACCACAAGGTTATATACATTTGAAATAGGATCCTTATTCTCACTAGCAAATCTTTAATTAGATTTTGTCGAACTATATAAGTGAGGGTAATATAATTTGATGAAAATAGTGGGAGATACTATTTTAAAACAAGACCTGATTTATTTTAGTAATTAATAAAAGAATGTATGCTAAAATGTTGTTAATTATAAATTCATTTACATAATTTTACAATATCTAAATTACTATCACTGCGAAGCATATAGATGCTATTTAACTAAACCAAATTAAACGGATTAGTTAAGGAATTTGAGAATAGTTCTCATGGCTGAAAAGCTAACTTATGTCCTTAATACGCCTATCCCTACAATGGTTGCAGACAATACCTCTGAGGAATAGATTGCTACTTTTAGAAAGTGACAAGATGATGCACAGTTGACTCAATGCATCATTCTCGCATCAATTAGTAACGTGCTTCAGCGTCAACATGAAACTATGGATGCTCCTACTACATTCCTGCACATCAAGTAGTTGATGGTGAGGAAAGTAGGACTGATAGATATCAGATATCTAAGGAGCTCTTCTGATCTAGAATGACCGATGACACTACAGTACAGATAAAAATACTTAACATTATCAATTTGATTGATCAATTAGGACAACAGGTTTTGTCATGGATGGAGAGTCGAGCCAAGATGTGATCTTGCACTCACTCCCGAACTCCTTTCACAATTATTATGAATTTTTCATATGAACAAGCTAGATATCAAACTTGCTGATTTGCTTAACATGTTGAAAAATGTTGAGAGTCAATTTCCAACCAAGAAAGACCAAGTCTTATTGGTAGGGCCAAAGGATCTTCTGAAAAGAAGAACAATTCAAAGAAGGTAAATAGAAAGGCAAAAACAAAGGATAATAAGAACAGAACTGATACGGATAGCAAAGAAGTTTGCTTCCACTGCAATAAACCTGGACACTGGAAAGAAACTGCGGGAAGCATCTTGTAGAGCTAACCAGAAGAATCTTAGTGAAGTTTCGGTTACAAATACAATTTTGTTCATGATTTAAAATACATTTTTCTTTAAGTCAAGGTTCTACTTGGGTATTGGATATATACACCGACTTTGGTTATCATAAATATAGATTTATGAAGGGACCAAGCAGAAGTAGAAAGCTAAATAAAGATAAGTAATCCTATGTGTGGGAAATGAAGCAAATGTTGCTACATTAGCCATAGGAACTTATAGTTTAGCATTGCCTACGGGCAAATCTATTAAGTCAATAAGTTGTTATTGTATTCCAGTTCTTGTTAGAAACATTATTTCCATTTTGTTGTTGGACAATAAAATCTTTGGTATTATATTTAAGAACAATTGTTGTTCTATTTATAATAATAATATTTTGTATAGAACTGGAATATTACTTAATGGATTTTGTATACTTGACTTACGTGAAAATAATTTTACAAATTGAACAAACTAGTATAAGAAAAAGGAGATGATCATTCATAGAGTTGAATGTGTGTATTTGCTGAAATACAAGTGTGAATTATTTAAAAGGTTCAAAGAATTCAGAAGTGAAACAAATTGACAAAGTATTAAGATTCTTTGATTAGATCAAGAAATAAATACTTGTGCAATAAATTTCTAGATCATCTCAAATGGTTTTCTCATAATGGACGCCTCCCAATACGCAATAATTGATTGATGTATCTAAAAGAAAAAATCATACATTGTTGGACATAGTACGGTCCATACTGATTTTACCGACATTCTAGTATCCTTCTGGGGTAATGTCCTAGAAATGGTTACATATCTACAAAAAGGTAACCTCAAAATCCGGCCACAAGACTCTATAAAAGTTATGGACAGGGAGGATTCCTAATCTTAAGTATATTAAGATAAGGGGTTGTCCAACTTATGTGAAAAAGGTTTCAAATGATATGTTTGGGACAAGATTTGATAAGTGTAGATTTGTGGGACATCCTAAAGTAAGTTTAGGGTATATGTTCTATAATCTTACTTAGCAAAAGGTGTTTGTTACGAAACACACTACCTTCTAAGATAAAGGTGTTTATCATTGTAGAGGCTAGTGGGAGGATAATAGAATATTGAAGAGTTCAAGAACCACAAAATACTATAAGTTAAATAAGAAGAATCTGTAGATAGACATATTGTACCACAACCGAATCGTAAATCTGGAATAGTACCGAAGATACCTAGGAGGTATGGATTCATCATAGATGATGATGATGAGGTACACATCATAGAAGATGATGATCCAGTTACATACGATGAGGTAAGAGTTGTAGAAACTTAGAGAAATAGATTGAAGAAAGCTTCTCAAAAATGGAATATTCATTTTGATAAAACAATCAAAAGAGTTTGATTTTATCAAAAATAAGAATGAACCTAGTGAGTACAAATTAAAAGGGTCAGTGGGAGTGCTATGACATTCCTAATATTATATAATGATATACTATAGGTAAGGAATGACATACTAATGCTACAATCAGTAAAGATAAAGTTGTCTAAACATACCTCCATGAATGATTTGGGAAGAGTATCTTAATTGGGAATAAAATCTATATAGATAGATTCAAGAGGATGCTAGACTTAACCCAATGAACTTATATTCATTTGATGCTAAAGTCGTTTAGCATGACAAACTCCAAGAGATGTCTCATGTTGATGAGCCTTAGAGTGAATCTCTCTTAATAGTCCCAAAAGACTCCTAAAGGAGAGATCGCATGAGTAACAATCATGTATACGATGAAATATACGAGACCTAATGTTGATTGGTCATATTCTGGAGAAGTTCACTACGAGTCAGTGAAAAATATCTTAAAGTACTTAATCGACACTAAGGATATGATCATATTCATGGTGGGTATAAATTAAAACTAGAGGGCTTAACAGACTCAAGTTTTTTCAAACAGACCAAGATGACAAAAAATCCACTTTAAGGTAAAGTGTTACCTTGAACGGTGGTGCAGTGAATTGGAAAGGTTCCAAACAGCAAAGAGTTACTGGTTTAGTGATAAAGACAAAGTATATAGCTATAAATGAAGCTGCAAGTTGATTGTTTGGATGAAAAGTTTATCACAGAACTAGGAATAGTTTTTAAGTCTCATCTTGGATCTAAACATGTGTTGTAGCACTTTTATTTGATTATAGGAATCACTGAAAGATGGAAAATTACTATAGAGATAGTGGACTCTCAAGAACAATATTACATATCCATTAACTAAAGCTTATCCAACAGTAGGATAATCGTTACTTAGAAAAGAAGGGTATGAGATACCATGACGATTGACTTTAGTGCAAGTGGGAGATTGAAAGTAGTATGCACACAAGCCAATCATGTTTGATGATAAAGCATATACTTTGTAACAATCTTATTCATTTATTAATAAAAAGTATTAATTTATTAAAGGCTTTTAATTATCTACATGATGCTGCTTTAAAATATGTGATAAACCCATTGTTTTAAGTAATGCTTTTAGAATAATGATGATGATCATTTTAATGAGATCTAAATTCTTAGAAAGCTTAAAACTAAAATAGTTCCCAATCGTTGGATTACTAAATTGGGGATTAGTGAATCCGAATAGATTGGTACATACGTTGCTTGCTCATTGGATGAGGCTGATTGATCTCATGATTATTTATATGGAGACACTAAAACAAGTATGTAGGTGCTTATTAGAGAATAAGTTCACTGAACGTGACTAGCTAAGGAATACCTAATGGAGTTTTACTTGCCTGTCAATATGAATTCATGTAGTGATAGTAGTACAAGTAATTGTTGTACTTGAGATCATCATAGTATCTTGTGTATGATGAGTTATACTTTGACTTATTCCTTAAGACTCTTAGGGTATATCAAAGGGTATGCTTGGGTATAATAAGTTGTACATGGAGATAATGTATGATCAATAAAGAATCTACCACTTCTAGTAAAAGAAGAAAAATGTCCTATGTGATTCGATAAATGACAACCCAGTAGTCATTGGCCAAGGCAGAATAAAATTAGAAAGGAGTTTCTAATTTGTATTATTTGGTGTTGTGCATTTAAGAGTCGAAATATATATAATTAAATAAACTAAGACTTGACAGTAATTCCATGTCTTATATTTAATTAGGACATTGTATGGTGGAAGGATTGAATTGTACAGTAACTATTTACTCAAAGGTTCTTTTATGATTAATGTTAAAATCTATATTATCTGGAAAGTCGTTGATCATTAGGGAGACTTATCCCTATTGTAGAATAAATATTATTTATTTAAATAAATTAATAATTTAATTTATTTATTTAAATAAGATTAGAATTGTTCTAATTAATTTATTCACAACCGATTTAATATGGAGAACCTAAAGGGTCACACCATAAAAGTAAGAATAATTATTTAAGAAGTTCATGGCATAATCGTAATAATATGTTAAGTGTATTTAATTTAATCTATGGTGATAGAATAAATTAAATAGCTTAATATTTATTATTTAATATTTTGAAAATATTAAATATATAAATTAATAAGAGGAGTCTTATTAATATTATTAGAATTATTATTATTTTAATTTCTAAAGAATTGAAAATTAATTTAATATTAGTACTCTCATTTATTCCTAATAAGATTAGGAGACTAATTAATTAAAAGAGTTTAATTAATTAAACCTAATAAGATTGGGAGCCTAATTAATTAAAGGAATTTAATTAATTAAAATAAAAACTAATTTCTTAATTGTTAAGGAAGGTTGCCCACATCTATAAATAAGACGAGTCTTATTATGGGTGATAGAGTTGTTGTTAATTTTTTCACAACATACGCAATTTCAATAGTTGGAGAGTACGTTATTTTCTATAGAGATAGAAAACTAGGGTTTAGCCAACCACCATTCTTCTTGAATATTTCTTTTTCCTTGGTGGATCACCTCTATAGGCCAAACACTTGGGTGGCTAACGTTGATCAAAGGAAAGAACCAAACCCGGTGGATTCAAGTTGAACGCAAGAGGATTTGGAGGTGAACTTGTACCTGAGGAAGCTCGGATCTTCAAGGGTATGATTTTTGTTCTTCTTCTTTTCGTTTAATTAATAATTGTGCATAAAGGATGATCCGGGTATATGGTTTGTAAAATTTTTAAACTTTGATTTTCCACGTTTTCGCTTATTTTATGCAATTTAATTGTGTTCCTGAATATTACAAACCTAACACCCTTATGTTAGGTGCCATTATGACGTGCTATCCAAGGTTAGGATGAGAGTCACATTTGGTATATATTTGTATCAAAACTCACAACATATGTGTTGTTGTATTTTACACGACAATTGTAGTAATAAGTTGTAGTTATTTTCTGTACCATGTATTTGGCGACTCAGAATAGATTGGATGAATGGAACCTATTTTGGGGGCGTTACAACTACGAAAAAGATTCAAATGATCTGACAACGTATACAAACCTCACAAGATCGACAAAAGAGTTATGCTGATCTTCATCGAAGGGACGTGGAATTCAATGTTGGAGATCATGTATTATTACGTGTTGCTCCATGGAAAGGAGTTACGAGATTCAAAAAGAGAGGAAAGCTCAACCCTCGATTCATTGGTCCATTTTAAATCTTCGATCGAGTAGGAACTGTGGCCTATAGACCCGCTTTACCGCCAAGTATGTCTCGTGTTCATAACGTTTTCTACATATCCATGCTACGTAAATATGTGAAAGACCCGAACCACATTATTGAATTAGAACCAGACGAGATAGTAGAAGATTTAACGTATGAAGAGGTACCTGTTAAAATCTTGGATAAGAATGAACATATTTTACGCTCAAAGGTTATACCTCAAGTCAAAGTTTTATGGAGAAATCACGATATTGAGAATATGACCTGGGAGTTAGAATCTGAAATAAAACTAAGGTATCCTCACCTCTTCGACATACCAGGTACGTACATCAATTTCAAGGACGAAATTTCGTAAGGAGGAGAAGTTTTAAGACCCCAACTTTTTATGAATAAAGATTTAATTTCTCTAATTATTATTTTGAATAATAAGGTGTTGATTTGATATAATGTTTTAGTTATGGGTGAAATGTGCAAATTTTGCAAAATAAGCAAGTGGTCATAAAATATTCGTTTGGTCGGGGAATATTCTTTTTATCGAGGAATATCCGTACAACGGCGCAATCATTGGTAGACCATATAACGGAATAGTTGTCGGATATAGAAAGCGACATAAATAACATTTTTATAAAAATAACGACAAAACTTTTACCATTAACTGTTGAAATACCCGATGATAAAAGTACAGTAATACATATTGTTGCACAGTAGCACACGGTATTGTACAGTATTTCTGATTATTGATTCTTACGTAAGAAGTCACTCAGTTTCATTCAATAATTTTCATAGTAATTGTTGCACAGTATCTCATATTATTGATTCAATTATTGTCACAGTATCATTTACACAATATTTTATATTATTAATGTGACGCCCCTAAAATTAGGTATACATCACCCATCTTGGGTCGTCAGATACATAGTACAGAATACAAATATAACTTACTAATACAACTGTCATGTACAATACGACAAAACATAAACTGTGAGTTTGAATACAAATATTATCTTCTAGAGAGTATTCATACTCAAAAGGAGTCCTCATTACATTTATTAACACACTATTACATAGAATAGTGAAGACTACTAACTAATACTATCATTCGGACCATCACTCCGCTCCCCGACTTGCCCCAGCTACGTTCTCATTTCCTGAAGAGAACAGTGAAAGAAAGGGTGAGCTCAACTAGCCCAGTAAGAAATATTATGACTAAGATAATGCAGAATAAATTATCATTAGCCTTCAACAATGTTAAACTGATAAAATATAATAGACATCAAGTTTAACTGTAGCGGAACAAGCAATCCATTAAAAGAGTCAAGTAGAAAATAAACTCTACTATCTTTTATGATTTAAAAGGTTTTTCAACACTGTGATCGCTGGGACTCAGCTTAATAAAATAATCCACATCATCGAATCACCCCTGCGCTACGGCCAAGGATATTTGTGTATTCATTAATGGTCATGATCATGCCAACAACTGTCCATCAACGCACTACGGGCCAATGAGGACTTTTACCACATCATTTGTAACATTACGGTCATGATTATACCGAATAATCCCTGGTCATAATCATACCAAGTCCATCTATGCACTACAGGCCACAGATGACTTTTAACATTTTATAAACATGAGGATGATGACAATGATATAAGAATTCAATAAAACAAGTTCAAGAATTAATTTATCCAAGAATTAACAACGTCCAAATTGTCAACATGAGATTGCTTTGTGGAGTAAAATTCAAGAATGCTTAGAAGAATATTTTCATGAAAAGATATTGGATGAAACACAATTATCAAGGATATTCCACTAATTTCATGGAGTATAGAAGTTAAAACTTAACCAACTGAGTATAGTAAAGAATGGAATAACAAAAGAAATCACCATGCATGCGATAGACTGCACAGACAGGTTATTCCAACAGAATAATAAATAATGGAACCAGGTCCGGCGTAAAATGCACAGACAGGATATTCCAACAGAATAATAAATAATGGAACCAGGTCCGGTGTAAAACACACAGACAGGATGTTCCAACAGAATAATAATAAAGACGGAACCAGGTCCGGTGTAAAACACACAGACAGGGTGTTCCGACAGAATAACAGAAGAATGTCACCAAGTATAGGGTAGACCGCGTATACAGGTTATTCTAACATAATAGTAAGAAATAGAATAACAACAGTTCTCTTTATGAATAAGAAAGAATAACACCCCTTACCGTTTTAAAGAAGAGCTGAAATAAGGAAGTAGTTAAGTAGCAGAATACTCTTCTTCTCTCTTTCTATAGTTTCTCTCTATAGTTTCTCTCTCTAGAGTTCAGTGAATTCGTAAGAAATAATGAAGGCATGAGCTGCTATTTATAGAAAAATAGAATGCATAGTAACTAATCCATGAACGGTCCAGATTGATTACTTTAATCTGACGGTCCATATTTAAAGAAAAATCTTTTAAATAAAATATAATATATTCTATTTATAGAATAACTTTAATAAAGTATTCTATTTTATATAAAAAGATGTTTCTGTTTTATTACGTTAATAATACGAATAAAACAAAACGTCATTATCGCTAAATAATTCATATTATTAACTGACAATAATTGAATCAAACTGAGTGACTTCTCATATAATCATTAATAATCAATACTGTGTGCTACTATGCAACCACACGTATTACTGTACTTTTACTACCGAGTAGTTCAACAGTATCAATGGTAAAACTTCCGCCGTTATTTTTAATAAAATATTTTTGTCATTTTCTCAATCCGACAATAATTCCGTTGTGTGGTCCACCAATGATTGTGCCGTTGTACGAATATTCACTGTTAAAACGAATATTCCCCGACCAATCGAATATTATATAACAACTTGCGTACTTTGCAAAATTTATAAATATTACCCACAACTATAACATTATATCAAATTAACTCCATAATATTCAAAAATGATATTTATAGAAAATTTATCTTTATTTATAAAAGTTGGGGTCTTACAACCTCCCCTTCTTATAAAATTTCGCCCTCAAAATTAGGGTACGTACCTGGTATATCGAAGAGGTAAGGATACCTTGATTTCATTTCAGATTCTAACTCCCAAGTTATTTTCTCAACATCGTGGTTTCTCCACAAAACTTTAACTTGAGGTATAACCTTGGAGCGTAGAATATGTTCCTTCTTATCCAAGATTTGAACAGGAACTTCTTCATACGTCAAATCCTCCGCTATTTCGTCCGGTTCTAACTCAATAATGTGGTTCGGGTCTTCCACATATTTGCGTAACATGGATATGTAAAAAACGTTATGAACACGAGACATACTTGGCGGTAAAGCGAGTTTATAAGCCACAGTTCCTACTCGATCGAGGATTAAAAATGGACCGATGAATCGAGGATTGAGCTTTCCTCTCTTTTCAAATCTCGTAACTCATTTCCATGGAGCAACACGTAAGAACACATGATCTCCTACATCAAATTCCACGTCCTTTCGATGAAGATCAGCATAACTCTTTTGTCGATCTTGTGAGGTTTTTATATGTTATCGGATCGTTTGAATCTTTTTTGTAGTCATATGTACCAACTCCGGTCCCAACAACGTTGCTTCACCCACCTCATCCCAGCATATCGAAGAATGACATTTTCTTCCATACAATGCTTCGAATGGAGCCATGCCAATACTTGCTTGATAACTGTTGTTGTAGGAAAACTCTACCAATGGTAAGAACTTGTCCCAACTTCCCTTGAAGTCAAGGACACATAGTCTTAATAAATCTTCTAGAGTTTGAATAGTCCTCTCTGATTGTCCGTCCGTCTGAGGATGATATGCCGAACTAAATCGTAAATCTGTGCCCATAGCTTTTTATAAACTAACCCAAAATCGTGAAGTGAATCTTGGGTCTCGATCAGAAACTATGGACACTGGCATACCATGCAGTCTTACAATCTCGTTTATGTACATACGAGCAAGACGTTCAAGTGCATAAGTTTCTCGTATCGGTAAGAAATGAACAGACTTGGTCAATCTATCAATAATGACCCAAATCGCATCAATACCTTGAGAAACCCTAGGAAGACCGGTAACGAAATCCATGGTAATGTGCTCCCACTTCCATTTTGGAATTTCAAGTGGTTGCAATGGACCTTTTGGTACTTGATGCTCTGCTTTGACTAGTTGACAAGTTAAACACCTCGAGATAAACAGCACTATCTCTCTCTTCATATTGCTCCACCAAAATGTATGACGAAGATCATGATACATTTTGGTACTTCCAGGATGGATTGCAAACGGTGTGTTGTGCGCCTCCATCATGATTTCATACTTTAAATCAGGGTTGTTAGGAACATAAAGTCTGGAGTTGACTCGAAGTATTCCTTCTTCATTGATTCTTGCTTCCGGCATAGCACCTTATTGCACTTTCTTCCTCATACGCATCAGCTCCAGGTCTGTAGCTTGAGCAGCTTTAACTTTATCGATTAAAGTTGGTTCTACACGTATATTTGCCATCATCACATGGGTCCCTGGAGTATTTAACTCTATCTCCATCCTTTGCAAGTCACAGAAAATGGGCCTTTGTGTTGACAATATTGCACTCGTACTTGCATATGATCTTCTACTCAATGCGTTAGCTACCACGTTAGCTTTTCCAGGATGTTATTGAATGGTATGATCATAATCTTTCAACAGTTCAAGCCAACGTCGTTGTCGCATGTTGAGTTTCTTTTGAGTGAAGAAATATTTGAGGCTTTTATGATCCGTAAAGATCTCCACCTTCTCCCCATACAAGTAATGCCTCCAAATTTTAAGTGCAAAGACAACAGCTGCCAACTCTAGATCATGAATAGGATAATTCCTCTCATATTCCTTGAGTTGTCTTGATGCATAGGCTATGACTTTTCCATATTACATGAGAATGCATCTCAACCCTTTGCTCGAAGTATCACTGTAGATGACAAATCCCTCCGAGCTAGATGGTATTGTTAGAACAGGTGCTGAAATGAGTCTCCTCTTGAGTTCTTGAAAACTCTTCTCACATTCTTTGCTCCAACCGAACTTTGTATCTTTCCGAGTCAGCTGAGTTAATGGAGTAGCGATTCGAGAAAATCCTTCCACGAATCTCCGATAATAACCAGCTAAACCAAGAAAGCTACGTTCTTCGGTCACTGATTTAGGTTGCTCCCAGCTTTGAATAGCTTCAATCTTTGTCGGGTCAACCGATATTCCACGACTTGATACTACGTGCCCAAGGAATGCTACCTCCTCCAACCAGAACTCGCATTTCTTCAACTTGGCATAAAGCTTGTATTCACAAAGCTTTTGGAGTACCAGCCTCAAGTGTTGCTCATGATCTTCACGGCTTTTGGAATAAATAAGGATGTCATCAATAGAGACGACCACAAAGTGATCCAAATATTTCTTGAATACCTGGTTCATCATATCCATGAAGGCTGCCGGAGCATTAGTCAATCCAAAGGACATGACTAGGAATTCATAATGCCCGTACCGAGTTCTGAAAGCCGTTTTTGGAATACCCTCAGTTCTAACCTTCAGCTGATGATATCCAGAACGAAGATCGATCTTTGAAAAGAATTGTGCTCCTTGCAACTGGTCAAACAGGTCATCAATACGTGGCAATGGGTACCTATTTTTGATGGTGATATGATTCAACTCCCGATAATCAATACAAAGTCGCATACTTCCATCTTTCTTCTTCACGAATAGCACAGGAGCACCCCAAGGAGAAGTACTAGGACGAATAAAGCCAATGTCTAACAATTCCTACAGTTAGATCTTTAACTCCTGAAGTTCAATAGGAGCCATTCGATATGGGACTTTGTAAATGGGTTTTGTACCGGGTTCAAGGTCGATACAAAATTTAATTTCACGCTCTGGGGGTAGGCCAGGAAGTTCTTCAAGGAATACGTCAGGGAATTTATTAACAATAGAAATATCATTCAAAACTGACGTATTTTTGTTCAGATCCGTGACATGAGCTAAGAAAGCTTGACATCCGCTTTTCAATAAACGAATAGCTTTATGGCTTGAGATGACAGCGATTGATTTTAATGGTTTGGTTGCTTGAATTCGCATAATAGGTCGATTAGGAATATGAAAGCTAACAACCTTACGAAAATAATCAATTTTTTCATGATGAGTAGTTAACCAATCACTCCCTAGAATCACGTCAAATGCAAGTATTTTTAATGAAATCAGATCGACAGGTAATGTGTGGGTACCAACTTGAACCAAACAAGACTTATAAACTGTGGATGTAATGAAGGTTTCTCCCAATGGAGTTTCAACAGATAAATCAAAGTCTAATTTCTCCGTAGTCAAATTTAATCGATGAGCGCAAGTAGGAGAAATAAAAGAATGGGTAGAACCGGTATCAAATAAAGTATAGACTTCGTTAGAGTTTATGATAAGCTTACCCGTGATGACCTCATTCGGGTTCCTTGCTTTCTGGGAGGTCACAACAAACGCTCTTCCCTTGCACTACCAGTTTTGACTTTTCTGGGACGGCCTTTGGTGTCTCCATCTTGGCTGAACTTGTTTTTGGTAAACGACAAAATCGAGCTAAATGACCTTCTCTTCCACAATTATAACATGCTTTAGACGGCATCGCGCAGTTTGGACTGATGTGCCCCTCCCCTCCGCATTTGAAACATATGATAGGTGGTCGTTCTCCTTCCTTAACAACGGGTGCTGGTGCTGACGTCTTTCCATCATTGTTGAATCTCCTCTTCTTGAAATGACCATTCTTACTATTTTGGCCCTGATTACCACAGAAGTGGTTACCATTTCTGGCATGTTGATTCCCTCCACGCTTGTTGTCACCGCTTCGATGACTGCTCTCACTGGTATTATCATTTTGCCGACTGCTCTCTTTTGGTTGCGTTGACTCGTTATCGCGCTCCACTAACTGAGTCATATTCACAACATCTGAATACAAACACAGTTTATGAGAAATAAGATGTTGACGTATCTCAGGTTTCAAACCTCGCAAAAATATTCACGTCATTCGCTCTTCATTATCCACCAAGTGAAATGCAAACCAGGACAACTCAGCAAATTTAGCCTCATACTGCGACACGGTCATATTATTCTGCTCCAATTTGATGAACTCCACCTCCTTCATGTGATGAACACTTTCGGGAAAGTATTTGTCATTGAACAGCTCTTGGAACTTCTCCCAAGATATCTTCAGTGCGGCAGGTTGAGTACGCTTAATCGATTCCCACCAGTAATCTGCCTCTCCTCGCAACATAAAGGCGGCAAAGGGAACCTTTTGCTCCTCGGAGCATCCCAAGACATCAAATATCTTGGTAATCTGCTTTATCCATGTTTTCGCTATAAGTGGTTTTGGCTCTCCCTTAAACTCTGGTGGTCCCAGCTCCTTGAACTGTTTAGCAGTGACCGTCCGAGAGTTTTCAGTGTTTCTACCTATATTTTGGACAGGAGCCGCTCTCGCCTGCTGTTGCATGAACTGCATAAAGTTTATGAACATTCCATTATTCATCATCTGGTCAGTGTTGTTGTTTGCATGAGGATTGTCACCTTCCTGATGCACATTATCCTGATTATTGATATGTGGTGAATCAACAGTCGCCTGTGCTCCATTGCTATTCTCAACATTCTCAGATGGCATTTTTAGATACTGCCACAAAATAAAAGTTAATTGATATGTCATATATTATCCTTATATTATGACCGACCAATTAAATACCATGCAAATAAACTTAGGTAGGTCATACTAGCGAAGGAATTTCCCGTCTCTCCCCTCCTAGTTCTATTCTCACATCTTAGCCAGGGATCATATCCCTAAGCTTTGATACCAACTGTGACGCCCCCAAAAATAGGTATACATCACCCATCTTGGGTCGTCAGATACATAGTACAGAATACAAATACAACTTACTAATACAACTGTCATGTACAATACGACAAAACATAAACTGTGAGTTTGAATACAAATATTATCTTCTAGAGAGTATTCATACTCAAAAGGAGTCCTCATTACATTTATTAACACACTATTACATAGAATAGTGAAGACTACTAACTAATACTATCATTCGGACCATCACTCCGCTCCCCGACTTGCCCCAGCTACGTTCTAATTTCCTGAATAGAACAGTGAAAGAAAGGGTGAGCTCAACTAGCCCAGTAAGAAATATTATGACTAAGATAATGCAGAATAAATTATCATTAGCCTTCAACAATGTTAAACTGATAAAATATAATAGACATCAAGTTTAACTGTAGCGGAACAAGCAATCCATTAAAAGAGTCAATTAGAAAATAAACTCTACTATCTTTTATGATTTAAAAGGTTTTTCAACACTGTGATCGCTGGGACTCAGCTTAATAAAATAATCCACATCATCGAATCACCCCTGCACTACGGCCAAGGATATTTGTGTATTCATTAATGGTCATGATCATGCCAACAACTGTCCATCAACGCACTACGGGCCAATGAGGACTTTTACCACATCATTTGTAACATTACGGTCATGATTATACCGAATAATCCCTGGTCATAATCATACCAAGTCCATCTATGCACTACAGGCCACAGATGACTTTTAACATTTTATAAACATGAGGATGATGACAATGATATAAGAATTCAATAAAACAAGTTCAAGAATTAATTTATCCAAGAATTAACAACGTCCAAATTGTCAACATGAGATTGCTTTGTGGAGTAAAATTCAAGAATGCTTAGAAGAATATTTTCATGAAAAGATATTGGATGAAACACAATTATCAAGGATATTCCACTAATTTCATGGAGTATAGAAGTTAAAACTTAACCAACTGAGTATAGTAAAGAATGGAATAACAAAAGAAATCACCATCCATGCGATAGACCGCACATACAGGTTATTCCAACAGAATAATAAATAATGGAACCAGGTCCGGCGTAAAACGCACAGACAGGATATTCTAACAGAATAATATATAATGGAACCAGGTCCGACGTAAAATGCACAGACAGGATATTCTAACAGAATAATAATAAAGATGGAACCAGGTCCGGTGTAAAACACACAGACAGGATGTTCCAACAGAATAATAATAAAGACGGAACCAGGTCCGGTGTAAAACACACAGACAGGGTGTTCCGACAGAATAACAGAAGAATATCACCAAGTATAGGGTAGACCGCGTATACAGGTTATTCTAACATAATAATAAGAAATAGAATAACAACAGTTCTCTTCATGAATAAGAAAGAATAACACCCCTTACCGTTTTAAAGAAGAGCTGAAATAAGGAAGTAGTTAAGTAGCAGAATACTCTTCTTTTCTCTCTCTCTGTAGTTTCTCTCTATAGTTTCTCTCTCTAGAGTTCAGTGAATTCGTAAGAAATAATGAAGGAATGAGCTGCTATTTATAGAAAAATAGAATGCATAGTAACTAATCCATGAACGGTCCAGATTGATTACTTTAATCTGACGGTCCATATTTAAAGAAAATTCTTTTAAATAAAATATAATACATTCTATTTATAGAATAACTTTAATAAAGTATTCTGTTTTATATAAAAAGATATTTCTGTTTTATTATGTTAATAATACGAATAAAACAAAACGTCATTATCGCTAAATAATTCATATTATTAACTGACAATAATTGAATCAAACTGAGTGACTTCTCACATAAGTATTAATAATTAATATCGTGTGCTACTATGCAACCACACGTATTATTGTACTTTTACTACCGAGTAGTTCAACAGTATCAATGGTAAAACTTCTGCCGTTATTTTTAATAAAATATTTTTGTCGTTTTCTCAATCCGACAATAATTCTGTTGTGGGGTTCACCAATGATTGTGCCGTTGTACGAATATTCCCTGTTAAAACGAATATTCTCCGACCAATCGAATATTATATAACAACTTGCGAACTTTGCAAAATTTATAAATATTACCCACAACTATAACATTATATCAAATTAACTCCATAATATTCAAAAATGATATTTATAGAAAATTTATCTTTATTTATAAAAGTTGGGGTCTTACAATTAAATCAATAATTGACACGACACAATTATTTATATTATTAGTTAGCATTATTGGCAATGTCTAGAAAATTCTATCGAGAAAAGGGGTTAGGTTATATAATTGCACGCCAATAAGGATAAATTCTTATCGAAAAGTCCCCTCTTTCCTGGGAATGATCTGGTTGTTAATATTGCGAGCTTATAATATTAATTGTAAATAATTATTATATGGTGGATATTGGTTCAATTTTTATATAAATGAAGGAATTTGTTGAAAGTTTGGCAATTATTTTCTCCGATAAAATATTTATTCAAATATATTATTATAATATTACATTATAATAATGTGATAATATAATAATATAATTTTTTTATTATTTAAATGGTAATATTATTATTATTATAATATATAAATTTCAGCATGTGAATAAAAATGGAGTGAAGGTTATCATTTTTGTTTTGAATTCCTCCGTGCACTATTCTTTTCTAATGCATCTCATGCGCATTTTGTTTCTTTAAAGTGGTGGGTGATTGATGTCTGCAATGAATTTTTTTGTTGCCAAATTAATGGGCCCCAAATATGGAAAATGAGAAGAGTTAGGTATGCAGGAGGTTAGGAGAACGGAGAAAGAAAGGAAAAGTTAGGCACTCTGCTTAACTTTTCTCCCTCAATAGGGGGTAACCCCTCCTTCCTAAAACACACCTTCAATATTAGAAATTCTTATTCTATAGTATTGTTAGTATTTCTCTTGAGTATAAGGATACTTTGAGTGTAGCTTTTTATGCAAGATTTTCTCATAATAATATCTAATATTCCAGTCAAATCTAGTTTCTACTAAGGTAAAAGATTTTATTTTATTGCCATACTCATAATAAATATTATTTTCTTTCATACTACATATTATGTAAGGGATATTATTTCATTTCATATTCCTAAATTTAAACTTACTATGGTAAGTATTACTTCTATAATTCCTGAAATGATTAGAAATTTCTTAAGTTTTACGCTTCATCTAATATCATTTCACTGAAATATTGGTCTGAACTTTCTTATTAAATTTTAAACTTTTCATGTCTGGGTACTATTCATACATACGGTACTATTCATATAGTACTATTCATAGATACGGTACTATTCACGAGTACTATTCACAACAGAATTTAATTTTCTTTTCTGTCCAAATTATTTTTGATACATGAATATCATTCTTGAATTTTACTTCACAAATAGTTATCATGTTGACAATTTGGACATATTTGAACTCTGGATAAATTGACTTAGAATTCTCTAATATTTATCATTTATCTCACTTGATTGAATCTTTATAACATTGTTATCATCCTCATGCTTATATTGGAAGTCATCTTTGGCCCGTAGTGCTAAGATGGACTGTTGATTGGTATGCTTATGACAAGGAATTGTGTATTGGTATAATCATAACCTTTAATGTTACAGATAAGGTTTGTGGTGAAAGTCCTTTTTGGCCCGTAGTGCATAGATGGACAGGTGTTTGGCATGATCATGACCACTGGTTGTGACACTCTCAAATTTGGGTACTTCATTCCCACAAGATTTAGTGTTCACTATCTAAACATTCATTTCTAACTACCCAAATATACTGAAATTTAAACAATAAACTTTCCCATTAAAGGGTTACATCAATAAGTCCAATAAAATCTCCCATGTTATCTAACCTTTAAAACAAACATCAAGTGCGAAAAATTAAATAATTACATCTCAACAATTAAAACAAAGTCTGACAATATAAAAATCAACAGAAGTCTTCAACACTTGTTCATCTTTCCTTTCCCTTTACTGGTGGTAGGTTCATCGACCTTCTCAACTTTAGCTGTAATGGTTATATAAGCAAGAATGAGTAAAAAAAATGCTCACTTGAAATGACAATGAATAATAATATCATAATAACTGCCAAATGAATAGGTTCAATAGAACAGAATAATATTCTCTATCAATGACAATCAATAACTGAAACTAGAATTTAAAATATATCTGAGGGTCACAAAACCACGAACTATGTCCAAGGTTATAAGTATTCTTTCAACTTAAACCTAAACTGTCATAAGACTGTAAGAACTTCTCGTACTTAGGGGGATCAGCCCTTTGTACCATGTGTTATGCACAAACATTTAAACGCTTCGCGTAAATTATCCCCTGTAATAGGGTTGTTCATCTCAGTATTTAGAATACAAGTCCGCACTAAAGTAAGTTTGGTTTGGATAAGCTTCAAGGGTAATTTAAAGTTTAACGAACATCTACTAAGGATTAGTTGAATCAAAAATGTAATAACAATATGCTATGGAATGAGTCATAAATTAATCAACATTGTATAATGAAGTTATGCTTAGAAATGAACTAAAAAGCATAAACATTGAATAATATAACAAACCTTGCTTGAACAATATTAAGCTAAGGCTAGAATTTTGTTTAGTAAAAGAATTGAGTTATTGAACATGCATAATTAATAGCAAGTTGAACAATAAAACTTGCTCATCATAAGATTATCAGAATTTAGAAATTTGCATATTAAGAAACAAGTTAAAGATAGGAAACCTTCTCAAAGTAAGAGTTAGGGTAAAGAGTTTGCTTGAATTTAATTAAGTTATATAAGTAGGATTAGGAATTACTTGCTCAATATAAAGGTAAATAAGATAGAATAAACTCAAATAGAGGTTAGAGTTCGGAAGCTTGCCTTGCGTGTAAGCTAAACCGTAATAACTCGATTCTCAATATCCTATACACATGTCATCATGGCATAATTAGTTACTACATATACTCAGTACACAATTAAGTATTTATTTTATGTACGACTTGGTTTAATCATATAGTTAAGCCACACTTTTGATGCAATAACATAACTCTTTAGTTATTACATAATTCATTAATTACTTAATAAAATTCCATATTTGATAATATAACAATACCATAACATAATAATTCACATTTTTAATAGTCATACCACTACACTTTATCAACAATTACAGAATTATATTATTAAAATAAATTTTCTGGCCAATACTGCTAACTGGCGCTGCAGAGCCCCAGTTTGCACTAGGAATGGCGTTGCGGCGTTGAGCTAGCGCTGCAGCGCGAGACAAAGGCCTATAACTGGTGCTGCAGCGCTGAAATTGTACTATGGGGCGGTGCTGCAGCGCCGAAGTACAGTTCCAAGCAGACAGTGTTCGTGAAGAACACAAAACAAAGCCAAATTGGCTTACAAGCTACTTTCTAACATCAAATTTAGCAAACATAAATTATATAAACCTTACATAAATATAACTTAAGGTTTTTAACATGTTTTTAACTATATAAACAACATAACATCAACATTATAACCTTTAATTTCATTGTTTCTACCATTTCTTTACCCTTTTGACATTCATAGTGAAATTCATCACTATGAATTCATTTTTCAACCAAAACAGTTAATTTAAATTAGTTTGTTTTTGTTTCTTCCTGTATTTTCACAATCAATAGTCAATTTATGGTTTATACTATGAATTGAGTATCAATTTGATTCTAAATTAAGTTATATCAAACATATATCAATATAAATTTACTGTAATATGATTTTCTCCATATTAAAACATATTACATGAATCAATTTACTCTAAATCATCTATAAACCCATGAAAATAATTTATATCAACCAATTAACATATAAAAACTACATAATAAACCATTAATCATTCACACAAATTTTATAGAGGATTTTTCATGTAAAAACTAGAACTTTAGGATTATACATTTACTAGAAGATGATTACTACTCCTTGTTCTTGCAACTTCTTCTTACCAATTTCTCTCTAAAACTCTAAAAAACAGAGAATGTCTTCTCTTCTCTCTCTTCTCTCTGTGTTTTCTCTTCTTTTAGTTTTACGTAATATAAAACTGATATAATATAACGTATACCATATAATATGTATTAATATATAATATAAATATATAATATAACTGATGTCAGTTATAACTTTTGAAAATCAAAAGCCATAAGGCTTGTTTGGCTAAAACCACTTTAAAATTAAAAACTTAAAACCCTTAAGTCTTGTTTGGTAAAACTCATTTAAATTAAAGACTTAACATTCATTAAGCCTTATTTGGTAAAACTGAATTAAACTCTTTTAATTTATTTTAATAACTCATTTATAATATAGTTTATTGTCCTATTTTATTTAATTAAATTCTCATATTCAAATTTAATTAAATTAAAGCTAATAACAATTTATTAAATCGACTTGCCACATAGTCAAATACAACAAAATTACAATTTCTATTATAATTTTATTCAATAAATTAATACATCACTTTAATTATTAAATTAAATTAAAATAACATTATAGCAATTCCTTTAATCTTTATCAATTCTCTATTTTAATTATTAAAATAAAATAAAATATTAACTCATAAAATTTAATTCATCACTCTTTTATTTTAATTAATTCCAAAATACTAATTATCAACTTAGTTAAAATCTTACCTTAATTAAGTTATTTTCCCCAACTCATAAATTATTTATTTAACAAATAAATAATCAAATCAAGTCAAATTAAACAAATATTTATTCAATAATAACACATCAATTAAAATATTTATTTACTTCAATAAATATTTGAAATTACAATTAAAATTTTGGATTGTTACATCATTCCCTCATTACAAGGATTCTGTCCCTAGAATCACAACTCAAATATTTCATTCGTCACGTTGGTGATACTAACGATTATCCTTGACCCGTAGTGCATGGATAATTCGTTGATTTGAAATATTTATTGAATGATATTACAAGGATAAAATATCGATGATGGACTTTTAAATCATAGAAGATAGTAGATATCATGCTCTACTTGACACTTCTAATGGATCATTGTTTTCGCTGCAGTTGCATTCTAAAACATGTTGTCTATTGTATTCTATCAGATTTTTCCTTGTTGAGGACTAAGGATAATTTGCTCTATATTATCTTAGTCATAATATTCTTTACTAGGCTAGTTGAGCTCACCATTTTCCTTTTGGTTCTATTGTTCTTCTCAGGAGGCGAGAATGTAGTTGGGACTAGTCGGGGAGTGACGTAATGATCCAAGATGGTTATTATAACAGTCCTCACTATTTTGTAAAATAGTGTAGCAATAATTATAATTAGGACTTTATTTGAGTTTGGATATTGTCTACAAGATAATATTTGTATTAAAACTCTCAGCGTATGTGTTGTCGTATTTTGCATGACAGTTGTATTAATGAAGTTTGTATTTGATTTCTGTACCATGTATTTGGTAACTCAAATTTTTTTTTTGTGGACCTATTTTGGGGGCGTCACTGTTAGTATATACTGTTATGTGTGTTGGAAGACTTACATTGTGGCTATTACTCTATTTTTCCAAGATAGTCTTATTTCTATGAAATAGCATGACACGTGTAAGGAGATTTAATCTGACTTGTTGGAATTATGCATATTTATTATATGATAATTTCTTGGAAATTGTTTTGAAAGCCTTGTGACTGCAATATAATGATTAATATCTATTAGTGGTTCACCTGCTTATGTCTCGGAACTCATATAAGTGGATTATGTTTGAAGAAGTCAATCAGATAAGGAACGGAGATATACACTGTTTGAATTATTTGATATATCTCTAACGGAAATTATACTTGATTATCTTGAGAAGATATATGTTGGCAACATAAACAATTGTTTGATTATTGTAACGGAACTGATTTGTTTTGGTGAGCAACGATAATATTATTTTGGCTATAAAAATAAATTGAGAAATCAGTTTTAGGAGACAACACACTTTTGCACTATCATACTTGAAAGGTTATTCTATTATTCTTGGTGTAATTTCTCGGCTGCTGTGCAATTAAACTCAGATTAATTTTCAGCAAATTTTTGTGAGCTATATATTGGTGATATCTCTCTACTATTTGATCATTTCATACATTAGTTGAGCCTTGCATTGTCAAATTTTTTATTTGGTTTGATCATTAAACCTCTATATTTGTAATATTTTTATTTTAGACTAAGTGGTGTCTAAAGGATTTTAATCCGGGTGGATTAAGAATTGTTTACAACATGTTCAAGGAAGCATATGTGCTTAAGGGGTGCATTAGTGCACAAGGAGCAAAAATGCTCAAGTGAATTATTGTAATTCAAGATTTGAAAGAATCTGTTTTGTATCAAGAGTCGATTTAAAGAAATAAAGTGAGTCTCCAATACAAGTTGGTATTGGACGTGAACTAGGCTATTATTATATAGGGTAATAGTTTAACCACGTAAAAAAATCTTGGTGTTGATTTTATTACTTGCTTTACTTTAATTACTCAAAAAAGTTATTTAATTATATTAATAATTAAAATTCGGATATTTTCTTTAATTTAAGAAAATTTATTAACACCAAGTATTTTCACTAAGTTATAAATTCAGCAAGATATTTTCATAAAATCAAAGAGTCAATCCGGTAGGCCATATTAATTCAGCAAGTTGTATTCATTAATATATTAGGCTGAATTCAGTAGTTTGGTTTAAAGTTTAAAAATTGGTCATAGTTTGTTCCCACACTTATGAAAATAGTATGCATACAAGCTAATCATGTATAATGATAAATCATATACTTTGTAATCAATCTTATTTATTTATTTATTAATAAAAGAATTAATTATTAAAGGCATTGATTATCTACATGGTGTTGTTTTAATAATATGTGATAAACCCATAGTTTTAAGAAATGCTTTTAGAATCATGATGAGATCATGCTAATGAGATCTAAATTCTTAGATAGCTTAAAACTAAAATATTCTCAATCAATGGTTTATTAAAAAGGGGAGTAATGAATCCGGATAGATTGGTACATACGTTGCTTGCTCATTGGATGAGGATGATTGATCTCATGATCATTTGTGTGAAGACACTAAACCAAGTAAGTAAGTGCTTATTGGAGAATAAGTTCACTGAACGCGACTCGCCAAGGAATACCTAATGGAGTTTTACTTGCCTGTCAATAGGAATTCCTGTAGTGATAGTAGTACAAATGATCCTTAGACTTGAGATCATCATAGTATCTTATATATAATGAATTACACTTTGACTTATTTCTTAAGACTCTTAGAGTATATCAAAGGGTATGCTTGGGTGTAATAAGTTATATATGGAGATAATTAATGATCAATAAAGAATCTATCACTTCTAGTAAAAGAAGAAAAATATCATATGTGATTCGATAAATGCCAACCCAGGAATCCTTGGCCAAGGTGAAATGAAATTAGAAAGTAGTTTCTAATTTGCATTCATTCGGAGTTATGCATTTGGAAATCAAAATACATATAATTAAATAAAATAAGACTTGACAGTAATTTCATGTCTTATATTTAATTGGGACATTATATGGTGGAATGATTGAATTGTACGGTAACTATTTACTCAAATGTTCTTTTATGATTAATATTGAAATCTATAATATTTAAAAAGTCGTTGATCGCTAGGAAGGCTTATCCCTATTGTAGAATAAATTTTATTTATTTAAATAAATTAATAGTTTAATTTATTTATTTAAATAAGATTAGAATTGTTCTAATTGATTTATTCACAACCAGTTTAATATGGAGAACCTAAAGGGTCACACCATAAAATGAAGAATAATTATTTAAGAAGTTAATGGCATAATCGTAATAATATGTAAATGTATTTAATTTAATCTATGGTGATAGAATAAATTAAATAGCTTAATATTTATTATTTAATATTTTAGAAATATTAATTATAAATTAATAAAGAGTCTTATTAATATTATTACAATTATTTTTATTTTTAATTTCTAAAAGAGTTTAAGAATTAATTTAATATAAGTACTTTCATTTATTCCTAATAGGATTAGGAGGTAAAATTTAGTTAAAAGAGTTTAATTAATTATCCCTAATAAAATTAGGGAGCCTAATTAATTAAAGGAGTTTAATTAAATAAATAATACCTTATTATATTAAATAGGATTACCTGATATCTTTATAAGAGGAGTCTTATATCAGATATAAAAAATATGTGATTCCAAAAGTTGGAGAGTACGCCCCCTATTTCTATAAATATAGAAAAAACTAGGGTTTTAACCAATACATCTTTCTTCTTGAATATTTTTCTTCCTTGGTGGATCACCTATAGAGGCCATACACTTGAGTGGCTAACATTGATCAAAGGAAGGAATCTACCCGGAGATTCAAGGAGATCGCGGAGAAGTAGGAGTTAAACTCGTACTTGTGGAAGCTCGTATCTACAAGGGTATGATTCCATAACTTCTTGTTCTTCGTTTTAATTAATAATATGCATAAAGGATGATCCGGATAATTGGTTTGTGAAAAATTTTAAAATTTAATTTTGTTTTGCTTCCACTAATTTTTGCAATTTGATTACGTCTTTGATTTTCATAAAAGCTTACAGTGGTATCAGAGCCAAACTTTATACGAATTATTAATTGTTTCGATTCAATATATGTATGGGTATGTATTTAGAATAATTTATTGGGCATAACTTGTTATATAAAATTTATTTTTTAAAAAAAAAGAGTTGTTAATCGCGAAGCCTGTTTTTTTTTAAAAAACGTTGATCCTGCATATACTGTACCATTTGTATATATATATATATATATATATATATATATATATATATATATATATATATATATATATATATATAGGGTCAGAATCAGGTCCGGACACCCAAACGGGAGTAAAATTCGGACCTTTTTTTTTGCTTTTTTTTAAAAAAAACTAAAAAAAGTTTAATTTTTTATGGAACTGGAATTTTTTTTATAATACAGTGTTTTGACTGTACAGATATATTTTGTTATATGTATTCCAATCACACCCAAAACACTGTATTATACAAAAATTTCAGTTCCACAAAATATTAAACTTTTTTTAGTTGTTTTTAAAAAAAGGAAAAAAAAGGAAAAAAAGTCCGAATTTTAACAAAATCTTGACTCCCGGACCTGATCAATTCTGTGTGTGTGTGTGTGTGTATATATATATATATATATATATATATATATATATATATATATATATATATATATATATATATATATATAATATTCCTAATAATTTTATAATTAAAATAAGGAGTTTATTTTAATCTTGAAATTAGATTTCATGCAACTTAAATTTGCCCATTAAATGATATTCATATATATATATATATAGAATGATTTTATTTATTGATACATATGATGATATGTATGATAATAAATGGGATTGATTATGGACTATTGACCAATGTGATTGGATTTATTTTGGTTAGACGTTTGAATGAATGAGTTTTATTAAATGGGGTCTACGTACCTCATCTTTTCTGGTTTTCTTTTTGATTTAAATTCTATCTCTCTCCTATGTACTTCCCCTTGACTGCTGATCAAGGTTTCTATTTAAATTAAATAATTTATGTAATATGATTAGTTAGAATTTTTTTTCGAAGAATCGGAGATCAAGGAGAAAGGAGCGCTCGAAGACCCATTTGTAATGGAGCCCGAATTTAAATGTAATAGTTATATTTAACTGTTTATTCTTGCACCCTAGGGTTTGATCTTTTGGTTCACTCAGTGACTCTAGTGAATCAAACTAGAATAAAAGTTCATAATCAATCCGGATAGAATATAGTATTCTATAATATGCATGCTAGTATTGTATATATATATATATATATATATATATATATATATATATATATATATAATGCAAACATGATTCGCATGTTTAATAATATAACGCGTATTTTATGTATATACGTGCATGTGCGTAAAACAAGATGAGATAATTAAAAACAAACCGCTCAAAGTTTTTATATGTTAAGTCTTAAGCGTTCAAAGATATTTAGAATATTCAACGTCGCCTTCTAGCATGATAAAATTAATAGAGTATTAAATATTTAATATGAGTTTGTTGTGTCACCATAAGGCAAGTATTAAGTATTTAAGATGTTAATTTATCACATTTGATGATTATAAAGAAAATTAAATAATATTATTTTGTTGTGTCACCATAAGGACAATATTTTTCTTTTTTGAATATATGAAAGTGTTAGGTTGGACTTAACTTAGATAATTTTGATTCGGATGTGCCACCACTTGATCAAAATAATCCAAGAGGCAAAACATAAAGAGTTACATGATGATATAATTGACAAGAATTTGTCTACCTATTTATTTATATATGATTTGTTGTATCACCACAAGGCTATATACATTTGAAATGAGATCCTTATTCTCACTAGCAAAAACATAAATTAGATTTTGCCGAATTATATAGATGAGGGTAATATAGTTTGAAGAAAATAGTGGGAGATACCAATATAAAATAAGACCTAATTTATTTTGGTAAAATAAATTAATTAAATGAATGTTTGCTAAAATATTGTCTTGGTACATGCAGAATTATGAAAATGTCACACTCGCTAAATTCACTGCATAGCATACTTGACGCTAACAAACTGACCGAACCGAATTACACGGACTGGTTAAGGAATCTGAGAATTGTTCTCACTGTTGAAAAGATTACTTATGTCCTGAATTCGTCCATACCTACAAAAGTTGCAGAGACAGCCTCTAAGGAAGATATTGCTACTTTTAAATAGTGGCAAGATGATGCATCTGTGGCTCAATGCATCATGCTCGCATCCATGAGTAATGAGCTTCAGCGTCAGCATGAAACCATGGATGCTCTTGCTATGCTACTACACCTGCAAGAGCTGTATGGTGAGCAAAGTAAGACTGCTAGATATGAAATATCTAAGGAGCTCTTCTGATTTCGGATGACCAAAGGTACTACCGTTCAGACTCATGTCTTAAAGATGATCAATCTAGCTGAATGTCTTGGACAGCTTGGGTTCGTCATGGATGGGGAGTTGAGTCAAGATTTAGTCTTACAGTCACTCCCGGACACCTTCTCATAATTTGTTGGCAATTTTCACATGAATAAGTTAGATGTCAGCTTGCCTGAATTACTTAACATGTTGAAAATTACTGAAGGTCACTTCCCATCCAAGAAGGACCATGTCTTATTGGTGGATAATTCTTCCAAGAAAAGGAAGAGGCCCAAGGTATCTTCTCAGAAGAATAAATCCAAGAAGGTTAAGGGTAAGGCGAAAGTGAAGGATCAAAAGAAGCCTGATCCAGCTAGCAAAGGAATTTTCTTCCATTACAACAAGTGGGGTCATTGGAAGAGGAACTGCAAGGATTATCTTGCTGAGCAAAAGTAGAAGAAGCTTGGAGAAGTTTCGAATCCTAATCAAGGTTTGTTTATGATTGAAATTAATTTTTCTGAAAGTCAATCTTCTACTTGGGTATTGGATACCGACTTTGGTTGTGACGCCCCCAAAATAGGTATACAACACCCATTTTGAGTCGTCAAAATACATAGTACAGAAACAACTACAACTTTATTAATACAACATAAAAACTGTGAGTTTAAATACAAATATTGTCATCTAGACAATATCCACACTCAAATAAGTCCTCATTATAATTATTGATACATTATTTTACAAAAATGGTTAGGACTACTAAAACGACTTTCTAGAACTTTCATTCCATACCCCGACTAGTACTCGCTACATTCTCGCCTCCTGAGAAGAAAAATAGAACAAAAAGGAAAAGGGTGAGCTCAACTAGCCCAGTAAAGCATATTGTGACTAAGATAATATAGAACAAATTATCGTTAGTCTTCAACAGGGAAAAATTTAATAGAATACAATAGACAACAAGTTTTAAATCAATATTCGCAGCGGAAATAATAATTCATTAGAAGAGTTAAGTAGAGAATGAAATCTACTATCTTCTATATATGAATTTAAAAGTTCATCATTAATATTTTATCCATGTAACATCAATCAATAAACATCTTGAATCAAATATTCATCTTTGCACTACAGGCCAAAGATATTCATCAGTTGGTCATATTCATCTCAACACTTATTCATATTTGCACTACGGGCCAAAGATATTCATCAGAAAATCATTCATCTTTGCACTACATGCCAAAGATATTCAGTTATATCATCATTTAGGACTGAGGATGATGAAAAATATTTTAAAGAAAACGAATCCAATGAAACAAAATAACAAATATTAAGGATTCGTACTTTAAACAATCCAGGTTCAAAAATACTTCATAAATAACCATAGTGGAGTAAAATTCAAGAATGATCAAAACATGGATACAATCAAAGATAGTATCCATAATAGATATTTCAGACGAAAAATAAAAAATTATTTTTTCTGTGAATAGTGCCGTATACGTGAATATTACCGTATACGTGAATAGTAACCCTGACACAAAAATTTCTAAATTTAATAAATATTTAGATCAATATTTTGGCATAATGATATTGGAAGAAATAATATCATTTATATAAAAATAATATCCCTTACCTCGAAAAGACAGTACTTCTGACTGGAATACTAGATATAGAGCAGAAGGGAACTTGCACCGTATAGCAAAACTCAAAGTGTAACGACCCCAAAATAGGTCCATTCCATCCAACCTATTCTGAGTCGCCAAATACATGGTACAGAAAACAACTGTAACTTTATTACAACAATTGTCGTGCAAAATACAACAACACATATGTTGTGAGTTTGGATACAAATATATACCAAATGCGACTCATGTTCCAACCGTGGACATCACCTCACAATGACACCTTACATAAAGGTATAGTCAAAAACTGTTTTAGAAATTAGAATCTTTGGGAAGTGCAAAAGGAAACTTTCGTATATGGGAGGCCATGCGTCTAAGTTATGATAGATATCATATGGCCACAGAATTATTCTTGGTTGACCCAATAGACCCCAAAGAAAAACGAGAAGATTACTATCATATTCTTCCCAATGGTGAGTCTTCTCTTAACATATCATTATCTCTATTGTCTCTAATTGAGAATTATACTTCAAACAAACACCAAGATTATATAGGTAGTGCTCGTATATATAGTCAGCAAGTGGGTGAGCACATTCTTGTCTTATGATGACACGAGGTTGTATGTCGTTAGACATCTTGTATGATAGTGGCAAACCACCCTTCAAACGTTGGGTACACCTTACCCTATTGGATTCACCAAATAAAACTACTAAATGAACTTTTCTATACTGCTTCGGGAGAACATCCACAGCTAGAGACCACCGTTCTATTTCCCCGTTATCCTAGCTCGACCCAGCTGCACTCTTATTACTTGAAAGGAATTGTGAAGCAAAAGGGTGAGCACAACTAGCTCAGTAAAGAATATCATGACTAAAGATAATTAAATTATCAATAGCATTCATCAATAATAAATCAAAGATTTAGAACATATGGTAAATGATAAAAATTTCAACCATAGTTGCAGCGAAACGAGCAATCCATTAGAAGAGTCAAATAGACTATAAAGTCTATTATCTTCTCCATGTTAAAAATCCATCAACAATGTTTTATCCCTGTAACATCAATCAACAATTCTGGTCCACAATCATATGAATAACTCATAATCATAACTGTAGTTCTAAATTTCTCTTCTCATCCAGGACGAAGATAATTTTCATCACCTATCTTTACCTGAAACATCAAAGATCATGGTTACACCAAATCACATTTCTTGTTCATAATCATACTAATAACTTCATCTTTGCACTACGGCCAAAGATATTCATTTGCATCACCAGTTGGTCATGTTTATCTCAACATCTGTTCATCTTTGCACTTTTGGCCAAAGATATTCAACAACATGTCATCTTTGCACTACGGGCCAAAGATATTCATCAACAATTCATCTTTGCACTACAGGCCAAAGATATTCATCAATATTTCATCTTTGCACTACAGGCCAAAGATATTAATATCTCAAAGAAATATATAATCATTTCAGAATTTATATAAACAATAATTATAACCATGTTGATCAATTCACCTTTGCACTTAAGCTAAAGATATTCACCTATAAATTCAATGGTCATGATCATACCAATCAACGATTCAACTTTGCACTACTGGCCAAAGAGAACCCATAGTCATGATCATACCAAAAATCTACCCATCTTTACACTCAAGTCAAAGAGAAATATCATCATTAGGGTTATAAAAATGTTATATATAATAATAAAATCAATATAATCAATACATAGTTGTAATCTCAAGAGTAATATTCATAACTCAACTATAACTTGGTCAGAAAAAGAAACTAATTTTGTCATGAATAGTAACTCGTGAATAGTAACCCATGAATAGTAACTCGTGAATAGTAACTCATGAATAGTAAATCCGACACAAAAATATAGAAATTCCACAATAAAATTCATACCAATATTTCGGTATAATGATATTGAAAGAATAACATTTCTTAAATTTATAAACAATTTATTTTAATTGTTTACACTTTACTAAATAATGCATTTAATCATCCTAAAATGCCAAACTCATAAGATTTCATTACCAATAACCAAAACCCTCATCAAAAATCTGCATATACCTCATATAGGATTCTCAAGCCATAAAATCCTATTTTTCAATTTTTTTTACTTCACATAACATATTTAATTCATTTACTCATAACTAGTTAATTTTCATGAAAAATACCAAATCAATTCTAAAAATATTTCTTTTCTGGGATTTAGCATAATATAGTCCCATAGTGAACATATATTTTTCTCAGAATTTTTAAAAGTAATTTACTATTTTTCATATGGCCAAAACAGCCGAATATTTAAACATTTATCAAAAATTGTACTTTTCTCTAAAAATTCTGAAATTCACAGAGTATACTCCTATCATATACATGTACTCCCAATAAAAATTTCATCAATTTTGGAGTTAACCACAAGGAGTTATAAGCGGTTATTTTTAAAATAGTCTTTCTCCGTAAAATTCATAACTCTTAATCTATACATCCAATAATCACCATTTTTGGACACAATCAATAAAACTCATCAAAATATCATTTCAAATTTTTTTTAGAATTTTTTGAAGTTCAAAAAAATTACGAAACTGAAAAATATAATAACCCTTAAAATCCCTTACTATCTCTTACTATCCCTTACCTCAAAAGAGCAGTACTTCTGATCGGTATAAGGCTGAAGGAAACTTGCACTGATGAATAGAAACTCACAGAGTATCTAAATACTCACAAAATACACTCAATAATCTAGAGAGAGAAAACTTATGAATTCTGGTGTGATTTTTAATTCTAACTTAGCCCTCTATTTATAGGAAAATTTTAGTAGGCTTGACCTGCAACCTGATGGCTTTACCTGCTACTATTCCCACCCACCACATTTGAAATATAATTCAGCACATTTCTTCACCAACCACAAGTGGGGCCCACCAATTCAAGAATTTTCCATCAAAATGATAAACTCCGAAAATTCAACAATTTCTAAACCAGTCACCTTGTAAAATTCATAATAAATTATACGTTCATTTTTAACGGTTCAAAATTTGTGGGCATATACTCAACTTATATATGTATAACATATCCAAAAATTACCACGATCCAACGGTCGGATTAAAAATTATAACCCCCGCAAAATATCTCAAAAACTCTGATTTTTTAATACCTCCATTCCGACAAAAATACGGATAAAAACATCAACATTAACTCCTTCATTTTTAACCACAAAAATATATCCCTCGTTTATATCCACATAAAATAAATATTTCCTTATTATATGAATCAATAATTAATTATTCACAAATAATATTATAGAATCACATTTATGACAACCAGGCCGTTCCAAGGAAAGAGGGGGCTTTCCAATAAGAATTTTTCCTTACTAGCGCGCAATTAGGTGACCAAACCTCTCCTTAGACAGAACTTTCTAGACATTGCCAATAATGTTATCTAATAATATTATTCAAATAATATGAATTATTGATCTGATAATAGAAAATACTGTGCAGTGACAATTATTGAACAACAATAATATAAAATTTCAACGTAGCAATTATTGAATCAATAAAATAAAATATTGAACAGTAATTACTGTAACAATTATTGAGTAGTGCCTTCTTACGTAAGAATCAATAATTTCAAAAATACTATGCAATACCGTGTGCTACTGTGCAATAACGCGTATTACTGTATTTTAATCACCGGGTATTCCAACAGTGTTAACGGTAATAACTACGCCGTTATTTGTAAAAACTCAAATTTGTCGTTTTCTTCACCCGACAGTTATTCGTTATGGGGCCCACAAATAGCTGCGCCGACGTACGAATATTTCCCGACAGAAAGAATATTCCACGACCAAACGAATATTCCCCGACAACAATGATTATTTTATAACCACTTGCTTATTTTGAAAAAAAAAATTATATTTCACCCATAACTTTAAACTTTTATCAATTTAACCATTTACTGAATAGTAATTATATGAAAAATTGAATACTTTTATTTCATAAAATTCGGGGTCTTACAATCTCCCCTCCTTATGAAATTTTGTCCCCGAAATTTACGTACCTGGTATTTCGAAGAGTTGAGAATACCTTGCTTCCATTTCAGATTCTATCTCTCAGATCATCATGATTTCTCCATTGCTCATCTCCCATGATAACTTCATTTGGGTTCCTCATTTGTTGGGAAGTCATGACAACCGCCATCCCTCGAACTACTCGGCTTTGACTTGTCTGGAGCAGCATTTGGTGTCATCATTACCGTTGGAATATACCTTTCTATAGGATATATTCCTCCCTCAACTGCCTCTTCGTACTCCTCATTCATGATCTGAATCATCAATCTTCGATCCATATCGGATTCGTGTTGACCGCTATGTACAGGGTAATTCAAAACTCGATGTTGGGTTCTCCCAATTGCTTTCCAAAGAGAGAAATTCATATCATCTATTTTAGCCTTCTTAGATCGAACATCTCTTTCCACAATATCCACGTGTCGTGCGGCTTTTACCCATGCATCACTTATTCTCACTCGTTCAGTTTTTTCTTCTTTCAGCTCAGATTCTATTTTTATCATCTTATACTCTGCCAAAGAATGCTTCTGTTCAAGCATCACATATCGGGTAACACAAGCTTGAATTGTTTCATCCTTTTGTTCCACGACCGCCTGTCGTTCTTCTGCCTGCTCTTCTAACTCATGAATAAGATTTTGAAATTCTACATTTTGATCATATAATACCTCTAATAAACTCTCCTCTGGTACTTCTTCTTCCTCTTCTTCCTCAGTCTCAGCTGTTACCTCTGCGACTATCTCGGGTGTAACTATCAATTCTTCACTCACCACATGGATATCTCTAATTCCTTCTTCGTCTGACATCACATTATCACGGTTAGTGATTAGAGGTATCCCCACAGTCTCATTCACTCCATTGTTAGCATTCTCAGCTGCCTTTCTCAAATACTGCCATAAAACAAGGGTTAATTAAACAAATTAACATATCACATAATATCCCAATATTATGACTGACCAACAAATAAGCTTAGGTAGGACACACTAGCGAAGGATTTACTCATCTCTCCCCTCCTAGTTGTATTCCCCGATCTCCGCCAGAGATCATATCCCTAAGCTCTGATACCAAATGTAACGACCCCAAAATAGGTCCATTCCATCCAACCTATTCTGAGTCGCCAAATACATGGTACAGAAAATAACTGTAACTTTATTACAACAATTATCGTACAAAATACAACAACACATGCTGTGAGTTTGGATACAAATATATACCAAATGCGACTCATGTTCCAACCGTGGACATCACCTCACAATGACACCTTACATAAAGGTATAGTCAAAAACTGTTTTAAAAATTTGAATCTTTGGGAAGTGCTCAAGGAAACCTTCGTACATTGGAGGCCATGCGTCTAAGTTATGATAGATATCATATGGCCACAGAATTATTCTTGGTTGACCCAATAGACCCCAAAGAAAAATGAGAAGATTACTATCATATTCTTCCCAATTGTGAGTCTTCTCTTGACATATCATTATCTCTACTGTCTCTAATTGAGAATTATACTTCAAACAAACACCAAGATTATATAGGTAGTGCTCGTATATATACTCAGCAAGTGGGTGAGCACATTCTTGTCTTATGATGACACGAGGTTGTATGTCGTTAGACATCTTGTATGATAGTGGCAAACCACCCTTCTAACGTTGGGTACACCTTACCCTATTGGATTCACCAAATAAAACTACTAAACGAACTTTTCTATACTGCTTCGGGAGAACATCCACAGCTAGAGACCACCATTCTATTTCCCCGTTATCCTCGCTCGACCCAGCTACACTCTTATTACATGAAAGGAATTGTGAAGCAAAAGGGTACTAGCTCAGTAAAGAATATCATGACTAAAGATAATTAAATTATCAATAGCATTCATCAATAATAAATCAGAGATTTAGAACATATGGTAAATGATAAAAATTTCAACCATAGTTGCAGCGGAACGAGCAATCCATTAGAAGAGTCAAATAGACTATAAAGTCTATTATCTTCTCCATGTTAAAAATCCATCAATAATGTTTTATCCCTGTAACATCAATCAACAATTCTGGTCCACAATCATATGAATAACTCATAATCATAACTGTAGTTCTAAATTTCTCTTCTCATCTAGGACGAAGATAATTTTCATCACCTATCTTTACCTGAAACATCAAAGATCATGGTTACACCAAATCACATTTCCTGTTCATAATCATACTAATAACTTCATCTTTGTACTACGGCCAAAGATATTCATTTGTATCACCAGTTGGTCATGTTTAACTCAACATCTGTTTATCTTTGCACTTCTGGCCAAAGATATTCAACAACATGTCATCTTTGCACTACGGGCCAAAGATATTCATCAACAATTCATCTTTGCACTACAGGCCAAAGATATTCATCAATATTTCATCTTTGCACTACAGGCCAAAGATATTCATCAATATTTCATCTTTGCACTACAGGCCAAAGATATTAATATCTCAAAGAAATATATAATCATTTCAGAATTTATATAAACAATAATTATAACCATGTTGATCAATTCACCTTTGCACTTAAGCTAAAGATATTCACCTATAAATTCAATGGTCATGATCATACCAATCAACGATTCAACTTTGCACTACTGGCCAAAGAGAACCCATAGTCATGATCATACCAAAAATCTACCCATCTTTACACTCAAGTCAAAGAGAAATATCATCATTAGGGTTATAAAAATGTTATATATAATAATAAAATCAATATAATCAATACATAGTTTTAATCTCAAGAGTAATATTCATAACTCAACTATAACTTGGTCAGAAAAAGAAACTAATTTTGTCATGAATAGTAACTCGTGAATAGTAACTCATGAATAGTAACTCGTGAATAGTAACTCATGAATAGTAAACCCGACACAAAAAGATAGAAATTCCACAATAAAATTCATACCAATATTTCGGTATAATGATATTGAAAGAATAATATTTCTTAAATTTATAAACAATTTATTTTAATTGTTTACACTTTACTAAATAATGCATTTAATCATCCTAAAATGTCAAACTCATAAGATTTCATTACCAATAACCAAAACCCTCATCAAAAATCTGCATATACCTCATATAGGATTCTTAAGCCATAAAATCCTATTTTTCAATTTTTTTTACTTCACATAACATATTTAATTCATTTACTCATAACTAGTCAATTTTCATGAAAAATACCAAATCAGTTCTAAAAATATTTCTTTTCTGGGATTTAGCATAATATAGTCCCATAGTGAACATATATTTTTCTCAGAATTTTTAAAAGTCATTTACTATTTTTCATATGGCCAAAACAGTCGAATATTTAAACATTTATCAAAAATTGTACTTTTCTCTAAAAATTCTGAAATTCACAGAGTATACTCCTATCATATATATGTACTCCCAATAAAAATTTCATCAATTTTGGAGTTAACCACAAGGAGTTATAAGCGGTTATTTTTAAAATAGTCTTTCTCCGTAAAATTCATAACTCTTAATCTGTACATCCAAAAATCACCATTTTTGGACACAATCAATAAAACTCATCAAAATATCATTTCAAATTTTTTCAGAATTTTCTGAAGTTCAGAAAAATTACGAAACTGAAAAACATAATAACCCTTAAAATCCCTTACTATCCCTTACTATCCCTTACCTCAAAAGAGCAGTACTTCTGATCGGTATAAGGCTGAAGGAAACTTGCACTGATGAATAGAAACTCACAGAGTATCTAAATACTCACAAAATACACTCAATAATCTAGAGAGAGAAAGAGAGAAAACTTATGAATTCTGGTGTGATTTTCAATTCTAACTTAGCCCTCTATTTATAGGAAAATTTTAGTAGGCTTGACCTGCAACCTGATGGCTTTACCTGCTACTATTCCCACCCACCACATTTGAAATATAATTCAGCACATTTCTTCACCAACCACAAGTGGGGCCCACCAATTCTAGAATTTTCCATCAAAATGATAAACTCCAAAAATTCAATAATTTCTGAACCAGTCATCTTGTAAAATTCATAATAAATCATACGTTCATTTTTAACGGTTTAAAATTTGTGGGCATATACTTAACTTATATATGTATAATATATCCAAAAATTACCACGATCCAACGGTCGGATTAAAAATTATAACCCCCGCAAAATATCTCAAAAACCCTGATTTTTTAATACCTCCATTCCGACAAAAATACGGATAAAAACCTCAACATTAACTCCTTCATTTTTAACCATAAAAATATATCCCTCGTTTATATCCACATAAAATAAATATTTCCTTATCATATGAATCAATAATTAATTATTCACAAATAATATTACAGAATCACATTTATGACAACCAGGCCGTTCCAAAGAAAGAGGGGGCTTTCCAATAAGAATTTTTCCTTACTGGCGCGTAATTAGGTGACCAAACCTCTCCTTAGACAGAACTTTCTAGACATTGCCAATAATGTTATCTAATAATATTATTCAAATAATATGAATTATTGATCTGATAATGGAAAATATTGTGCAGTGACAATTATTGAACAACAATAATATAAAATTTCAACGTAGCAATTATTGAATCAATAAAATAAAATATTAAACAGTAATTACTGTAACAATTATTGAGTAGTGCCTTCTTACGCAAGAATCAATAATTTCAAAAATACTATGCAATACCGTGTGCTACTGTGCAATAACGCGTATTACTGTATTTTAACCACCTGGTATTCTAACAGTGTTAACGGTAACAACTACGCCGTTATTTGTAAAAACTTAAATTTGTCATTTTTTTCACCCGACAGTTATTCGTTATGGGGCCCACAAATAGCTGCGCCGTCGTACGAATATTCCTCGACAGAAAGAATATTTCAGGACCAAACGAATATTCCCCGACAACAATGATTATTTTATAACCACTTGCTTATTTTGAAAAAAAATTCATATTTCACCCATAACTTTAAACTTTTATCAATTTAACCATTTACTGAATAGTAATTATAAGAAAAATTGAATACTTTTATTTCATAAAATTCGGGGTCTTACAATCTCCCCTCCTTATGAAATTTCGTCCCCGAAATTTACGTACCTGGTATTTCGAAGAGTTGAGAATACCTTGCTTCCATTTTAGATTCTATCTCTCAGATCATCATGATTTCTCCATTGCTCATCTCCCATGATAACTTCATTTGGATTCCTCATTTGTTGGGAAGTCATGACAACCGCCATCCCTCGAACTACTCAGCTTTGACTTGTCTGGAGCAGCATTTGGCGTCATCATTACCTTTGGAATATACCTTTCTATAGGACATATTCCTCCCTCAACTGCCTCTTCGTACTCCTCATTCATGATCTGAATCATCAATCTTCGATCCATATCGGATTCAGGTTGACCGCTATGTACAGGGTAATTCAAAACTCGATGTTGGGTTCTCCCAATTGCTTTCCAAAAAGAGAAATTCATATCATCTATTTTAGCCTTCTTAGATCGAACATCTCTTTCCACAATATCCACGTGTCATGCGGCTTTTGCCCATGCATCACTTATTCTCACTCGTTCAATTTTTTCTTCTTTCAGCTCAGATTCTATTTTTATCATCTTATACTCTGCCAAAGAATGCTTCTGTTCAAGCATCACATATCGGGTAACACAAGCTTGAATTGTTGCATCCTTTTGTTCCACGACCGCCTGTCGTTCTTCTGCCTGCTCTTCTAACTCATGAATACGATTTTGAAATTCTACATTTTGATCATATAATACCTCTAATAAACTCTCCTCTGGTACTTCTTCTTCCTCTTCTTCCTCAGTCTCAGCTGTTACCTCTGCGACTATCTCGGGTGTAACTATCAATTCTTCACTCACCACATGGATATCTCTAATTCCTTCTTCGTCTGACATCACATTATCACGGTTAGTGATTAGAGGTATCCCCACAGTCTCATTCACTCCATTGTTAGCATTCTCAGCTGCCATTCTCAAATACTGCCATAAAATAAGGGATAATTAAACAAATTAACATATCACATAATATCCCAATATTATGACTGACCAATAAATAAGCTTAGGTAGGACACACTAGCGAAGGATTTACTCATCTCTCCCCTCCTAGTTGTATTCCCCGATCTCCGCCAGAGATCATATCCCTAAGCTCTGATACCAAATGTACCGACCCCAAAATAGGTCCATTCCATCTAACTTATTCTGAGTCGCCAAATACATGGTACAGAAAACAACTGTAATTTTATTACAACAATTGTCGTGCAAAATACAACAACACATATACTGTGAGTTTGGATACAAATATATACCAAATGCGACTCATGTTCCAACCGTGGACATCACCTTACAATGACACCTTACATAAAGGTATAGTCAAAAACTGTTTTAGAAATTAGAATCTTTGGAAAGTGCTTAAGGAAACTTTCGTACATGGGAGGCCATGCGTCTAAGTTATGATAGATATCATATGGCCACAGAATTATTCTTGGTTGACCCAATAGACCCCAAAGAAAAACGAGAAGATTACTATCATATTCTTACCAATGGTGAGTCTTCTCTTGACATATCATTATCTCTACTGTCTTTAATTGAGAATTATACTTCAAACAAATACCAAGATTATATAGGTAGTGCTCGTATATATACTCAGCAAGTGGGTGAACACATTCTTGTCTTATGATGACACGAGGTTGTATGTCGTTAGACATCTTGTATGATAGTGGAAAACCACCCTTCTAACGTTGGGTACACCTTACCCTATTGGATTCACCAAATAAAACTACTAAATGAACTTTTCTATACTGCTTCGGGAGAACATCCATAGCTAGAGACCACCGTTCTATTTCCCCGTTACCCTCGCTCGACCCAGCTACACTCTTATTACCTGAAAGGAATTGTGAAGCAAAAGGGTGAGCACAACTAGCTCAGTAAAGAATATCATGACTAAAGATAATTAAATTATCAATAGCCTTCATCAATAATAAATCAGAGATTTAGAACATATGGTAAATGATAAAAATTTCAACCATAGTTGCAGCGGAACGAGTAATCCATTAGAAGAGTCAAATAGACTATAAAGTCTATTATCTTCTCCATGTTAAAAATCCATCAACAATGTTTTATCCCTTTAACATCAATCAACAATTCTGGTCCACAATCATATGAATAACTCATAATCATAATTGTAGTTCTAAATTTCTCTTCTCATCTAGGACGAAGATAATTTTCATCACCTATCTTTACCTGAAACATCAAAGATCATGGTTACACCAAATCACATTTCCTGTTCATAATCATACTAATAACTTCATCTTTGCACTATGGCCAAAGATATTCATTTGTATCACCAGTTGGTCATGTTTATCTCAACATCTGTTCATCATTGCACTTCTGGCCAAAGATATTCAACAACATGTCATCTTTGCACTACGGGCCAAAGATATTCATCAACAATTCATCTTTGCACTACAGGCCAAAGATATTCATCAATAGTTCATCTTTGCACTACAGGCCAAAGATATTAATATCTCAAAGAAATATATAATCATTTCAGAATTTATATAAACAATAATTATAACCATGTTGATCAATTCACCTTTGCACTTAAGCTAAAGATATTCACTTATAAATTCAATAGTCATGATCATACCAATCAACGATTCAACTTTGCACTACTGGCCAAAGAGAACCCATAGACATGATCATACCAAAAATCTACCCATCTTTACACTCAAGTCAAAGAGAAATATCATCATTAGGGTTATAAAAATGTTATATATAAAAATAAAATCAATATAATCAATACATAGTTTTAATCTCAAGAGTAATATTCATAACTCAACTATAACTTGGTCAGAAAAAGAAACTAATTTTGTCATGAATAGTAACTCGTGAATAGTAATCCATGAATAGTAACTCGTGAATAGTAACTCATGAATAGTAAACCCGACACAAAAAGGTAGAAATTTCACAATAAAATTCATACCAATATTTCGGTATAATGATATTGAAAGAATAACATTTCTTAAATTTATAAACAATTTATTTTAATTGTTTACACTTTACTAAATAATGCATTTAATCATCCTAAAATGCCAAACTCATAAGATTTCATTACCAATAACCAAAACCCTCATCAAAAATCTGAATATACCTCATATAGGATTCTCAAGCCATAAAATCCTATTTTTCAATTTTTTTTACTTCACATAACATATTTAATTCATTTACTCATAACTAGTTAATTTTCATGAAAAATACCAAATCAGTTCTAAAAATATTTCTTTTCTGGGATTTAGCATAATATAGTCCCATAGTGAACATATATTTTTCTCAGAATTTTTAAAAGTCATTTATTATTTTTCATATGGCCAAAACAGCCGAATATTTAAACATTTATCAAAAATTGTACTTTTCTCTAAAAATTCTGAAATTCACAGAGTATACTCCTATCATATACATGTACTCCCAATAAAAATTTCATCAATTTTGGAGTTAACCACAAGGAGTTATAAGCGGTTATTTTTAAAATAGTCTTTCTCCGTAAAATTCATAACTCTTAATCTATACATCCAAAAATCACCATTTTTGGACACAATCAATAAAACTCATCAAAATATCATTTCAAATTTTTTCAGAATTTTCTGAAGTTCAGAAAAATTACGAAACTGAAAAACATAATAACCTTTAAAATCCCTTACTATCCCTTACTATCTCTTACCTCAAAAGAGCAGTACTTCTGATCGGTATAAGGCTGAAGGAAACTTGCACTGATGAATAGAAACTCACAGAGTATCTAAATACTCACAAAATACACTCAATAATCTAGAGAGAGAAAGAGAGAAAACTTATGAATTCTGGTATGATTTTCAATTCTAACTTAGCCCTCTATTTATAGGAAAATTTTAGTAGGCTTGACCTGCAACCTGATGGCTTTACCTGCTACTATTCCCACCCACCACATTTGAAATATAATTCAGCACATTTCTTCACCAACCACAAGTGGGGCCCACCAATTCTAGAATTTTCCATCAAAATGATAAACTCCGAAAATTCAACAATTTCTGAACCAGTCATCTTGTAAAATTCATAATAAATCATACGTTTATTTTTAACGGTTTAAAATTTGTGGGCATATACTTAACTTATATATGTATAATATATCCAAAAATTACCACGATCCAACGGTCGGATTAAAAATTATAACCCCCGCAAAATATCTCAAAAACCCTGATTTTTTAATACCTCCATTCCGACAAAAATACGGATAAAAACCTCAACATTAACTCCTTCATTTTTAACCATAAAAATATATCCCTCGTTTATATCCACATAAAATAAATATTTCCTTATCATATGAATCAATAATTAATTATTCACAAATAATATTACAGAATCACATTTATGACAACCAGGCCGTTCCAAAGAAAGAGGGGGCTTTCCAATAAGAATTTTTCCTTACTGGCGCGTAATTAGGTGACCAAACCTCTCCTTAGACAGAACTTTCTAGACATTGCCAATAATGTTATCTAATAATATTATTCAAATAATATGAATTATTGATCTGATAATGGAAAATACTGTGCAGTGACAATTATTGAACAACAGTAATATAAAATTTTAACGTAGCAATTATTGAATCAATAAAATAAAATATTGAACAGTAATTACTGTAACAATTATTGAGTAGTGCCTTCTTACGTAAGAATCAATAATTTCAAAAATACTATACAATACCGTGTGCTACTGTGCAATAACGCGTATTACTGTATTTTAACCACCGGGTATTCCAACAGTATTAACGGTAACAACTACGCCGTTATTTGTAAAAACTCAAATTTGTCATTTTCTTCACCCGACAGTTATTCGTTATGGGGCCCACAAATAGCTACGCCGTCGTACGAATATTTCCCGACAGAAAGAATATTCCACGACCAAACGAATATTCCCCGACAACAATGATTATTTTATAACCACTTGCTTATTTTAAAAAAAAATTCATATTTCACCCATAACTTTAAACTTTTATCAATTTAACCATTTACTGAATAGTAATTATAAGAAAAATTGAATACTTTTATTTCATAAAATTCGGGGTCTTACATAAAGTCTTAAAATACTCACAAGAATACGCTCGATAATATAGAGAGAGAAAGAGAGAGAAAACTTTAGTTTCTGGTGTGTTTTTCAATTCTAACCTAAGCACCCTATTTATATGAAAATACTTAGAACACCAAAGCAAAAAATTTAATATAATATAATATAAATTTTCCAAATCTTCCTACGCACACCACCAGCTGAATTCAACCACTAACACATGTCCCATAAATGAAAAAAAAACGTTTTTCTTAATTAAAATATTTTAAACTTCAAAAATTAATTATTTTGAAACTTCGGAACTTCAATAATTCATAATAAATAGTACTTTTGTCGGAAAAATTCAAACCTCAAGTCTTTTCCATAAGAAATTCCATTATCTACAACTTTACAGAAGAAAGTTTTTCCAAATTCCAAACAGAAATTGACTGAAATCCACAAACGGGCGATTTTACAAGCTATAATCAAATTTCAGTCAAGAAATGGGCCCACATACATGTTTAACATGTTTTAAATAATTTTTGTAACAAAAATACTCTTCCTCATATACTCATATATCCCACATTCATTGTAAAAATATCATCATTATTATATTATAATAGTATAATAAAATATTATTTTATCAGAAAAGATAAAATATCGATTTTCAACAATTGTTACTTTAAAAATTTTCTCTATCTATATCCACATAAAATGAATATTTTCCTCATTATATAAATCAATGATTAATTATTCACAAATAATATTACAGAATTACAATACTGACAACCAGGCAGTTCCCAAGAAAGAGGGGGCTTTCCAATAAGGATTTTTCCTTACTGGCGTGCAATTAGGTGACCAAACCTCTCCTTAGACAGAACTTTCTATACATTGCCAATAATGTTATCTAATAATATTATTCAGATAATATGAATTATTGCTTCAATAATGGAAAATACTGTGTAATGACAATTATTGAAATAATAGTAATATAAAATATCAACGTAACAATTATTGAATCAATAAAATAAAATATTGAACAATAATTTCTTAACAATTATTGAGTAGTACCTTCTTACGTAAGAATCAATAATTGGTGCAATACCGTGTGTTACTGTGCAACAACGCGTATTACTGTGTTTTAACCACCGGGTATGCCAACAGTATTAACGGTAACAACTACGCCGTTATTTATAAACAACTTATACTTGTCGTTTTCTTCATCCAATCACTTTCTGTTATGGGGCCCACAAAAGACTGCGCTGTCGTACAAATATTTCCCGACAGGAAGAATATTCCACGACCAAACGAATATTCCCCGACAATAATGAATATTTTATAACCACTTGCTTATTTAAAATATTTACGCATTTTACCCACAACTAACCTCATTAATCAATTCAACCCTTATTATTTCAAAATAATAAATAGAGAAAATTAAATTTCATTTATTAATAATTTGGGGTCTTACAACCTCCCCTCCTTATGAAATTTCATCCTCGAAATTAATGTACGTACCTGGTGTTTCGAAAAGATGAGGATACCTCGCTTTCATTTCTGTTTCCAACTCCCAGATCATTTCCTCAATAGCATGGTTCCTCCACAAAACTTTAACTTATGGTATGACCTTTGTGCGTAGGACATGCTCTTTCCTATCCAAGATCTTGACAGGTACCTCTTCGTACGTTAAGTCTTCGGCTATCTCGTCCGGTTCTAACTCAATAACGTGGTTTGGGTCTTTCACATATTTACGTAGCACAGATATATGAAAAATATTATGAACACGAGACATACTTGGAGGTAACGCGAGTCTATAGGCCACATTTCCTACTCGGTCAAGAATCTGAAATGGACCAATAAATCGTGGATTGAGCTTTCCTCTCTTCCTAAATCTTGTAACTCCCTTCCAAGGAGCCACACGCAACAATACATGATCCCCAATACTAAATTCCACGTCCTTTCGATGAAGATCCGCATAACTCTTTTGTCGATCATGTGCCGTTTGTATACATTGTCGAATCATTTGGATCTTTTTCGTAGTCATACGTACCAACTCGGGTCCCAACAATGTTATTTTTCCCACCTCATCCCAATATATTGGAGAGCGACACTTTCGTCCATATAATGCTTCAAATGGAGCCACACCTATACTTGCCTGATAACTGTTGTTGTAAGAGAATTCCACCAATGATAGGTACTTATCCCAACTCCCTTTGAAATTTAGGACACAAAGTCTTAATAGATCTTCAAGAGTTTAAATAGTCCTCTCTGATTACCCGTCCATTTGAGGATGGTATGCCAAACTGAATCATAAATCTGTGCCCATAGCTTTTTGCAAGCTAATCAAAAATCGTGAAGTGAATCTTGGGTCACGATCCGAAACTATGGATACTGACATGCCATCCAATCTCACAATCTCATCTACGTACATACGAGCAAGGCGTTCAAGGGAATAAGTCTCCCGTATCGGCAAGAAATGAGCAGACTTGGTTAATCTATCAACAATAACCCAAATAGCATTTATGCCTTGAGAAACCGTGGGACGACCCGTAACAAAATCCATAGTAATGTGTTCCCACTTCCATTTCGGAATCTCAAGTGGTTGCAATGGGCCCTCACTTGATGCTCCGCCTTTACACGTTGACAAGTTAAACATCTCGAGATAAACTTTGTAATCTCTCTCTTCATATTGTTCCACCAAAATGTATGTCGAAGATCACGATACATTTTGATACTTCTAAGATGGATTGCAAATGATGTATTGTGTGCCTCCATCATGATCTTGTACTTCAAATCAGAATCATTAGGAACACAAAGTCTGGAGTGGACTCGAAGTATTCCTTCTTCATCGATTCTTTTTTCTAGAATAGTACCTTCTTGCACTTTCTTCTTCATACGCACCAGCTCCGGGTCTGTGGCTTGAGTAACTTTAACTTTTTCGATTAAAGTTGGTTCTATACGTATACTTGACATCATTGCATGGGTCCTTGGAGTCTTGAATTCTATCTTCATCTTTTGTAAATCACACCAAATGGGCCTTTGTGTTGACAACATCGCATTTGTTCCCGCGTATGATCTTCTACTTAATGCTTCGGCTATCACGTTCGTTTTTCTAGGATGGTATTGAATGGTATGGTCGTAGTCTTTCAATAGCTCGAGCCAACGTCGTTGCCGCATGTTGAGTTCTTTTTGAGTAAAAAAATATTTGAGGCTTTTATGGTCTGAATATATCTCCACTTTCTCCCCATATAGATAGTGCCTCCAGATCTTTAGCGCGAAAACGACTGCTGCCAACTCTAGATCATGAGTAGGATAATTCCTCTCATATTCTTTAAGTTGTCGTGAGGCATAGGCTATAACTTTCCCACGTTGCATGAGAACACATCCTAGCCCTTTGCCTGAAGCATCGCTGTAGATAACAAATCCATCCGAACCAGATGGTATGGTCAAAATAGGTGCCGAAATGAGTCTCCTCTTAAGCTCTTGGAAACTCTTCTCGCATTCCTCGCTCCATACGAATTTGATATCTTTCTGAGTCAGCTGAGTTAATGGAGTAGCGATTCGAGAAAATCCTTCTACGAATCTCCGATAATAACCAGCTAAGCCGAGAAAGCTACGTGCTTCGGTCACCAACTTCGGTTGTTCCCAACTTTGTATTGCTTCAATCTTCACCGGGTCAACAGGTACTCTATGTTTTGACACCACGGGCCCAAGGAATGCAACTTCCTCAAGCCATAACTCGCATTTCTTCAACTTGGCATATAACTTGTTTTCACAAAGCCTTTGGAGTACCAGCTTCAAATGGTGCTCATGATCTTCACGACTTTTGGAATATATGAGGATGTCATCAATAAAAATAACAACGAACTGATCTAAATATTCCTTGAATACTCGGTTCATCATATCCATGAAAGCCGCATGAGTATTAGTCAATCCAAAAGACATGACTAAGAATTCATAATGCCCGTACCGAATTCTAAAGGCAGTCTTTGGAATATCTTCAGTTCTAATCTTCAGCTGATGATATCCAGAACGAAGATTGATTTTTGAAAAGAATTGTGCTCCTTGTAACTGGTCAAACAGATCATCAATACGAGGTAGCGGATACCTATTCTTGATAGTGACATGGTTTAATTCCCGGTAGTCGATACAAAATCGCATACTCCCGTCTTTTTTCTTTACGAATAAAACAGGAGCACCCCAAGGAGATGTACTAGGACGAATAAAACTGATGTCCAACAACTCCTGTAATTGGACCTTTAACTCCTGAAGTTAAATAGGAGCCATTTGATATGGAGTTTTAGAAATGGGCTTTGTACCAGGTTCAAGATCTATAAAGAATTCAACTTCACGTTCTGGGGGTAGACCGGGAAGTTCTTCAGGAAATACGTTAGGAAAGTCAATAACAACAGGAATATTATTCAAATATGACGTGTCTTTATTCAAATCCATAACATGGGCTAAGAAAGCTTGACATCCGTTTTTTAATAAATGAATAGCTTTATGACTTGATATAACAGTGATTGATTTTAATGGCTTAGTTGCTTGAATTCGCACAACAGGTTGCTTAGGAATATGAAAACTAACAACCGTACAAAAATAATCAATTTTGGCATGATGAGTAGTTAACCAATCAATCCCTAAAATCACGTCAAATGCAAGTATCTTTAAAGAGATAAGGTCAACAGGTAAGGTGATGGTGCCAACTTGGATCAAACAAGATTTATAAATAGTGGATGTGATGAAAGTTTCTCCTAACGGAGTCTCCACAGATAAATCAAAGTCTAATTTCTCTGGAGTCAAGTTTAAACGTTGAGCACAAGCAGGAGAAATAAATGAATGGGTAGCACCGGTATCTAGTAAGGTATAAACTTCGCATGAATTTATGATTAGCTTACCCGTGATCACCTCGTTTAGGTTCCTCGCATGTTGACCAGTCACGACAAATGCTCTTCCAGGAACCGTTGACTTTGACTTTTCTGGGACAGCCTTTTGAGTCACCATCCCCGCTGGACTTGGTTTCGCTACAGTGTAATCTCGAGCGATATGTCCTTCCTTTCCACAGTTATAACATACCTTAAACTGTTGTGGATAGTTTGGGCTGATATGTCCTTCTTTTCCGTACTTATAGCATATGACCGGTGGTCTATCTCCTCCCTTGGAACCAGTTGCTGCTGGTGCTGACGTCTTCATATTGTCATTGTTGAATCTCCTCTTTTTAAAATTTCCTCCCGACTCGCTTCTTCTATTCTCATGGCCATGATTACCACCAGAGTGGTTGCCGCTCTTGTCCGTATTTTTCTTTCTCCGCTGGTTATCGTTGTTCTGATGACTGCTGTCACCGGTATGATCCTGGTTGTGGTCCCTCGGTTGAACGTACTCGTTATCTCGCTCTAATAATTGAGCCCTTTTTACAACATCTGAATAGAGAAAAAATTTATGTGAAATGAGATATTGACGTATGCCAGGTTTCAAACCTCTCAGAAACATCCGCGTCATACGTTCCTCATTCTCCACCAAATGAGGTGCAAATCTGGACAACTCTACAAACTTCACCTCGTACTGGGACACCGTCATGTTATTCTGCTCTAGTCTAATAAACTCTACCTCCTTCATATGACGAATACTTTCAGGAAAGTACTTGTCATTGAACAGTTTCTGAAATGTTTTCCAAGACATGCTAAGTGCGACTAGATGGGTACGCTTTACAGATTCCCACCAGTAATCTGCCTCATTACGGAACATAAAGGTGGCGAATGGAACCTTCTATTCTTCCGTGCATCCCAAGACATCAAATATCTTGGTAATTTGTTTGACCCACGTCTCCGCCTTAATCGGATCCAGCTTTCCCCAGAATTCTAGTGGTCCCAACTCCTTAAACTGCTTGGCTGTGACAAACCGTGAATTGCTATCATTTCTTCCTGTATTTTGAACACGAGTCTCCCTTGTCTGATTTTGCATGAACTGTAAAAAGCTTCTAAACATCCTATCGTTCATCATCTGCTCAGTGGTGTTGTTCACAGGAGGAACATTGTCATCCTGTTGCACGTTCTCCTCGTTGGTGAGTACATGCGTCTCCACGGTTTCGTTTACTCCACTGTTCACATTCTCAGTTGTCATTCTTAAATACTGCCATAAAATAAGGGTTAATTAAACAAATTAATAAATCACATAATACCCCTATATTATGACTGACCACCAAATAAGCTTAGGTATGACACACTAGCGAAGGATTTACTCGTCTCTCCCCTCCTAGTACTATTCCCCAATCTCCGCCAGAGACCATATCCTTAAGCTCTGATACCAACTGTGACGCCCCCAAAATAGGTATACAACACCCATTTTGAGTCGTCAAAATACATGGTACAGAAACAACTACAACTTTATTAATACAACATAAAAACTGTGAGTTTAAATACAAATATTGTCATCTAGACAATATCCACACTCAAATAAGTCCTCATTATAATTATTGATACATTATTTTATAAAAATGGTGAGGACTACTAAAATGACTTTCTAGAACCTTCATTCCATACCCCGACTAGTACTCGCTACATTCTCGCCTCTTGAGAAGAAAAATAGAACAAAAAGAAAAAGGGTGAGCTCAACTAGCTTAGTAAAGAATATTGTGACTAAGATAATATAGAACAAATTATCGTTAGTCTTTAACAGGGAAAAATTTAATAGAATACAATAGACAATAAGTTTTAAATCAATATTCACAGCGAAAATAATAATTCATTAGAAGAGTTAAGTAGAGAATGAAATCTACTATCTTCTATATATGAATTTAAAAGTTCATCATCAATATTTTTTTCCTGTAACATCAATCAATAAACATCTTGAATCAAATATTCATCTTTGCACTACATGCCAAAGATATTCATCAGTTGGTCATGTTTATCTCAACGCCTGTTCATCTTTGCACTACGGGCCAAAGATATTCATCAGAAAATCATTCATCTTTGCACTACAGGCCAAAGATATTCAGTTATATCATCATTTAGGACTGAGGATGATGAAAAATATTTTAAAGAAAACGAATCTAGTGAAACAAAATAACAAATATTAAGGATTCGTACTTTAAACAATCCAGGTTCAAAAATACTTCATAAATAACCATAGTGGAGTAAAATTCAAGAATGATCAAAGCATGGATACAATCAAAGCTAGTATCCATAATAGATATTTTAGACGAAAAATAAAAATTTATTTTTTCTGTGAATAGTGTCGTATTCGTGAATAGTGCCGTATACGTGAATAGTAACCCTGACACAACAAGTTCTAAATTTGATAAAAATTTAGATCAATATTTCGGCATAATGATATTGGAAGAAATAATATCATTTATATAAAAATAATATCCCTTACCTCGAAAAGACAGTACTTCTGACTGGAATACTAGATATAGAGCTGAAGGGAACTTGCACCGTATAGCAACACTCAAAGTCTTAAATTACTCACAAGAATATGCTCGATAATATAGAGAGAGAAAGAGATAGAAAACAATAGTTTCTGGTGTGTTTTTCAATTCTAACCTAAGCACCATATTTATAAGAAAATACTTAGAACACCAAAGCATAAAATTTAATATAATATAATATAAATTTTCCAAATCTTCCTACGCATACCACCAGCTGTGTAACAATTCAGATTTTTGTTATAATATTTAAATATTTATTGAATTATAAATATTTATTGATTTATATAAATATTTATTGGATGTGTTTGTTATGGGATAAATAATTATTCAATTTGATTGATTTGATTTAGTTAATTATTTATTTGTTAAATAATTAATGTGTTATGTGGATTGAGTTATGTGATTAAGTGAATTATTTAATAAATTATTATTAAATAAAGTGTGACAAATAACTATGTTATAAAGAGTTATTAAAATAAATTAAAGTAATTTTAATTTGGTTTTTGCCAAACAAGGCTTACGTATATTAATCCTTTAATTTTAAATAATTTGCCAAATAAAGCCGTATGGCTTTTGGTTTTAATTTTTGAATTATTGTTATATAAATATAATACGTATAATATATATAATAGTTTTATAACTGATAAATTAATAAGGGGTAATTAGTATACGACGGTTTTAAAAACGTTTTGGAAAGCGTACGTTGATTTGTTTTAAGTTTTAGCTATAGCCTGTTGTCTGTATTGTCTAAACCTAAGTCTAAGAAAAACTACAGAGAAAGAAAAGAGAAGAAAAGTGTCTAAGAATTTGTAACTGAGAGAAAATGTTCTGTGTTCGTCAAAAGCCATTCTCAGTGAAAGGTTTTCTAAAAGCAACAAAAATGTATGTGTTATAATCTTAACATAGGTTTCATAATATAACTATTTAGCCTATGTGTTTCTTGAAACTCAACTTCACTATATATGAGTTTTTACAAAGGTTGTCTGTAAATCATGTTTATGTAATTGATTTTGAAATCCTGAATAATTATAATTGTAATTGATACAACTAGCATATATATGTATATGTGTTGCATGCTAAATTAAGTTCATTGAGAAAGAGAACTTGGTTTTACAGTGAAAAATAAATATACGAATATATGTTTTGCATGATAACAAAAAAATTCGTGTATGCTAGTTATGAAGTTGAAGGTCATGTATGTTTATTTGGTATGAATTTCAGAAAAATCGTAGTTTAAAGGAATCAAATTGGTTATAACCATGGAATTACATTTTACTGTATTTTATATATCGATAATGGAGTTTTGGTTTTTAAAACAGTGTTTTCAAACATTTAGTTTCCTAGTATTGTTGATTAGTTATGTTAAAACTGGTATATGCATATTGGGTAGTGTGTATATGTGTAATTTATATAAGTTAGCATGTTAATTTAGATGTTAGCAGTGTTAAATAGACAGAAATTAGTTTTTCTGTTCTCCGATGGTTGGGTTTTGCAAGTTTCGGCGCCCCAGCGCCAAATTTCGCGACCCAGCGCCACTGGCTAGCTTATAATTCGCGCCCCAGTGCTAGAATTTACGCCCCAGTGCTGGAATTCGCCCACCAGCGCCACTGTCTCACACCCCAGCGCTGAAAAAGTGGTCTGGGTTGGACAATTTTGACCTCCTGTAGTAAAATGACCATAACTTCCCCATACGAACTCCGATTGAGGTGATTCAAGATGATCCGGAACGAGGACGAGTATACCTACAACTTTGGATCTTTACGTTTTTCAATTTGAGGTCATTAGGATGGGTCAAAATGGTCATATTTAGGACTATTATGTTTTCAGAGGCAATCAGAGGACATCGGGCATGCACATATGCTTGCATAGTGCTCCTGACCACAAAAGATGTTGTTCTAAGTTACAAAACATGAATAATAGTGAATATAATGATACTTAACAATAATATATGATGTATTAGATGAGTTATAGAAGCATAGTAAGCATACACAAGAGAGAGAAATCTGGCGTGTGACGAATGAACGTCGAAACGCCGTGCCAAGTGTTAATAAACTTAAAAAGTGTTTTAATTCAAATAAAATAAATATTATAAGATAATGAATGGATTTAATATAAAACCAATAAGTAGTCCTAGCAAGACTTAAACACTTGAATGAACTGCGAATATGAAATACAGTGAGATATAAGTTTAAAGTTAACACAATTAAGTTGAACATTGTGTATTTATGATAGGAAGGGTTATGAGACGTAGATTAGAGTTTACATTACAATTACTATGTGTTGTTATGTGACTAATAGTTGAAATGTATGATTATATAATTGTGTAGGGCATGTGAAGTGCAGATAACTGTAAGCTGTTAAACTGTTATTGGTAAACAATGATCAAGGCAAGTCTTTCGGTTCCTATTTTCTACGTGGACTTGATGAACTGTTTTAAATTGCATGATATGTTATGCATGTTGAATCATGAAATGTTAAAGTCAATATATGACTGCATTGTTTTGGCTAAGTAATGATGATTGAGTAAGGAACTCAATCTTTATATTTGTTATGTGAATTAAAAGTATGTATGCCATGTTACTTTAATGAGATGTATATCGAGCATGTTATTATGTGTTATGTGATGCATGAAAACTGTTAGACTTTGCTGGGCTGTCGAGCTCACTCTTGCAAATAACCAGTTTTGCAGGTCAAGATTTTAAGGTAAAGATATGTGCTAAGTGAGTTATAGAGATCCATATTCACGAAGATTACTTATGTTTTATGAGAAATGTATTTTATATTTTAAACGTAACATGTTGTTGAATTGTAAGTTGAGCTATCCAATGTATATGGATATTTAGTTATGATGTAAGACTTTGTATAGTCATTTTGTTGTAGCGATTCATGATATAAGATTGAATCAAAGAGATGTAATGTAATGGTTGCAATTCAGGGCAAGAAAGAAGGAAATGTATAAACGTTTTAAATATTCCGCAATTTTAGTGTTTTTAATATCAAATAAGGATGTAAAATTAGAGATTAAATGTATGGTTAACGACCGAAGTTGAGATTTAAATTGTATGGATTTTGGGGTCATTACAGTTGGTATCAAAGCTGTAGGTTATAAACCTTAGGTAGGAGTACCGTAGGCTATAACCTTAGAGAAGAGAGGTGAAGATAATGAACGAATAAGCTCAAATAGAGTTTGAACAATAAGGGATTAAAACTTGCGTGAAAGAATTCAAAGAAGAATCTCGCAGAGTTATAAGGAATATAAATGTGGGGTTACCCAACTCCAATAATAAGGATGTAAGGTGATAATAAATAGACAGTGTCTATAAAAAGAGAATGATAAAGAAGTTATGAATAGAGAGTTATGTCTAAGTGTGGTACAATTGTACTCTTTAATAGTTGATGTATGGTATCTGGGCTAAACGATTCCTTCATGGAGTGGAGGTATATATGAACTAGCAACTTGAAACTTAGTTTGTTAGTTGTTTGTGGGAAATCACTCAGCGTACCATATTGAAACTATTAGAGACTTGATGTGTACCAAGTGTAGAAATGGACACATATGATGAGAGTTTAGAACTTGAATGAAATTTTGAGCGATGTAAATGAAGTTAGAAATTCTTAAAGGAAGAATTGTTTTATAAACAAGAAGATTCAAAGAAGAATCTTGAAGAAATATAAAGATAAGAAATGGGAGTTTCCTAACTCCAATAGCCAAGATAACGAATAATGTCGTAAATGATGAAAAAGAGAAAGAATGAGGATCGTAAAACAAAACGATCACGAGTTTACAAAAGAATTTTAAGAGAGATGATTATAGAATAAGGTCACGACGTGATCTGTTTAAGTTATAAAAGAAAGATGGTCTGTAATGTTTGAATGATTATAGCTTAATGCTATGAAGATGGTGTACTATGAAATAGTACAAGATAACTCATGAGGAGTTATAGATAATGTGATACAAGGAATTCGTATTGAGCAAGTTAAGGGTAAGTTGTTAAGAGAAAGATAGAGTTAGGTGGGTTTTCAATTGAGGACTCGTGTGATGGCTGAGTTGTATAAATCCTTGTATGGGCGAGGGTTTTGTGCTTGCACTCAGTTTATCATATTGATAATCATTGGAATGTTTGTGTCGCGCTATTTGCTATATACCTTATGAGAAGGTGATTCTTTTCTCATGTGTATAACAGATATGTAGAGTTTAGTTAGAGAATATCATAAGGTTAAGTGCGAGTTCTTAAAACTCATACTTATGGTAGGTTCGTGACTCATAATTATATGGTATATTTTTGAACCCCTCAGCGAATGGACGCCTATGGTCTGACTAGGATAAGTTCTTAAACTCATATGATTGGATAAGTTTCTGAACTCATAACGTGTGGTAAGTTTGACGAACTGGGTATAGATAAGTGTAAATGGAGTATTGAGGATGATAGGAATAGATAGAATTATTAAGTAATGGATCAGTATAGAAGGTGGAGACATAGGTTTTTCCAAATCTTCTAGCATTGCTAGATTTTCGAATTTATTGACTTCGTGCCTATGGTTATACTTTTGATTTTTGAAAAAATGTTGGATCACACTAGTGAACCAAATAATTTTTAAAACAGTACTATTATTCGCGTATCTATGTTGTTTGATTCGGCTAGAAAAAAAATAATTTTTAAATTTTCAAAATATATTTTAATTATATATATCAGGTGATATGATAAACGATGGAGTCATCAATGCAATGGAACCTGGTGTTGGATGTGATCATATGATCGTCAGCCCACTATGGTGAGATGTAGTATGACAACGTCATAATCATGACGCCATAAAAAAAATTTAAGATTTCTTTAAGATATGAGAATACATATGTATGTATGTATATGTATATTTCGGTTGATTTTCGAATTGTTGTAGAGGTCTATGCTATTTGATTCAGCTAGACAAATATTGAAAGATGTACATGAAATTCAAACATTCATTGAAAAGTTATGCTAAATCAAATTGTTTTGGTGCGGATTCAGATGTTAAAAAGCTGAGTTGAACAACCCTATAAGGGGACATATTTTCGGGGACAATGGTTCCGAGCGTAACGCATATAGTCGTTATAAAACACTACGTTGCGGCCCAACGTAGTGGTACAATAGGCTGGCCACCTAGTGTACGAGTGGAGGGTGTTTTCAGTCTTTGTGATTGATAAACATTCTGCCAAAGAGGGTTTAAAGTGTGATGAACCGGAGGGGGTGAAGCACTATTAAACCTAGAGAATAGAGTTCACGGTCTTATGACCCCTCAGCATGATTTGGAATCTTTTAAATTCCTGAGTTATTCATACTACTTCCCAATTATTGAACAATTGTGGAAGATTCTTGTTATTCTGCATAAAAGTATTCCTTAGAAAGAAGTGAGTCGTAGAATACGACACTGAGTGATGAATATGTTGAATAAGTGAGAAAAGAGATTTTGAAGTGAGAAGTAGATGAGTTATCAAAGAATAATGTGAAACTTTTAATAGAAAAATTAATAATTATAGAATGATCTTTGTGGAAAGAAAGTGGTTATAGAAACCAATGAATGAATGAAGTAGTGATGTAAAATCTACTTTGATAGAATGAATGAATAAAAATTAATAAATAAAATTTCGAGGACGAAATTCTTAGAAGAAAGGGTGAATGTAATATCCCGAGTGTTTATGATAGCGATTCCTGAGTGTTTATGATAACGATCCTTAGAAAAGGAAATGAATGGGTTAAAAGATATATAATACTCAAAATATAATTGAGTTCAAATGAAAGTTATGAAATGAAACCTAGAATTTGTTAGGTAATGAATGTAGTAGGAAATATAAAATCTATATTTAGATAAAATGATGAAAAATTTCTCTGAGTTATTTGTTTAATTTGTGTCTTCAATTCTGGGGACAGAATCTTTATAAGTAGGGAAGATTGTAACGAATGAGTGGCTTGAGTTGTGATTCTGAGAACAGAATCCTTGTAAGGAGGGAATGATGTAACAATCCAGATTTTTGTTATAATATTTAAATATTTATTGAATTATAAATATTTATTGATTTATATAAATATTTATTGGATGTGTTTGTTATGGGATAAATAATTATTCAATTTGATTGATTTGATTTAGTTAATTATTTATTTGTTAAATAATTAATGTGTTATGTGGATTGAGTTATGTGATTAAGTGAATTATTTAATTAATTGTTATTAAATAAAGTGTGACAAATAACTATGTTATAAAGAGTTATTAAAATAAATTAAAGTAATTTTAATTTGGTTTTTGCCAAACAAGGCTTACGTATATTAATCCTTTAATTTTAAATGATTTGCCAAACAAAGCCGTATGGCTTTTGGTTTTAATTTTTGAATTATTGTTATATAAATATAATACGTATAATATATATAATAGTTTTATAACTGATAAATTAATAAGGGGTAATTAGTATACGACGGTTTTAAAAACGTTTTGGAAAGCGTACGTTGATTTGTTTTAATTTTTAGCTATAGCCTGTTGTCTGTATTGTCTAAACCTAAGCCTAAGAAAAACTACAGAGAAAGAAAATAGAAGAAAAGTGTCTGAGAATTTGTGACTGAGAGAAAAGGTTCTGTGTTCGTCAAAAGCTATTCTCAGTGAAAGATTTTCTAAAAGCAACAAAAAGGTATGTGTTATAATCTTAACATAGGTTTTATAGTATAACTATTTAGCCTATGTGTTTCTCGAAACTCAACTTCACTGTATATGAGTTTTTACAAAGGTTGTCTGTAAATCATATTTATGTAATTGATTTTGAAATCCTGAATAATTATAATTGTAATCGATACAACTAGCATATATATATGTATATGTGTTGCATGCTAAATTAAGTTCATTGAGAAAGAGAACTTGGTTTTACAGTGAAAAATAAATATACGAATATATGTTTTGCATGATAACAAAAAAATTCGTGTATGCTAGTTATGAAGTTGAAGGTCATGTATGTTTATTTGGTATGAATTTCAGAAAAATAGTAGTTTAAAGGAATCAAATTGGTTATAACCATGGAATTACAGTTTACTGTATTTTATATATCGATAATGGAGTTTTGGTTTTTAAAACAGTGTTTTCAAATATTTAGTTTCCTAGTATTGTTGATCAGTTGTGTTAAAACTAGTATATGCATGTTGGGTAGTGTGTATATGTGTAATTTATATAAGTTAGCATGTTAATTTAGATGTTAGCAGCGTTAAATAGACAGAAATTAGTTTTTCTGTTTTCCGATGGTTGAGTTCTGCAAGTTTCGGCGCCCCAGCGCCAAATTTCGCGATCCAGCGCCACTGGCTAGCTTATAATTCGTTCCCCAGCGCTGGAATTCACACCCCAGCGCCACTGTCTCGCGCCCCAGCGCTGAAAAAGTGGTCTGGGTTGGACAATTTTGACCTCCTATAGTAAAATGGCCATAACTTCCTCATACGAACTCCGATTGAGGTGATTCAAGATGATCCGGAATGAGGATGAGTAGACCTACAACTTTTGTTCTTTAAGTTGTTCAATTTGAGGTCAGTAGGATGGGTCAAAATGGTTATCTTTAGGACTATTGTGTTTTCGGAGGCAATCGGAGGACGTCGGGCATGCACATATGCTTGCATAGTGCTCCTAACCATAAAAGATGTTGTTCTAAGTTACAAAACATGAATAATAGTAAATATAATGATACTTAACATTAATATATGATGTATTAGATGAGTTATAGAAGCATAGTAAGCATACACAAGAGAGGAAAATCTGGCATGTGATGAATGAACGTCGAAACGCCATGTCAAGTGTTAATGAACTTAAAAAAAAGTGTTTTAATTCAAATGAAATGAATATTATAAGATAAGGAATGGATTTAATATAAAACCAATAAGTAGTCCTAGCAAGACTTAAACACTTGAATGAACTGCGAATATGAAATACAGTGAGATATAAGTTGAAAGTTAACACAATTAAGTTGAACATTGTGTATTTATGATAGGAAGGGTTATGAGACGTAGATTAGAGTTTACATTACAATTACTATGTGTTGTTATGTGACTAATAGTTGATGTGTATGATTATATAATTGTGTAGGGCACGTGAAGTGCAGATAACTGTAAGTTGTTAAACTGTTATTGGTAAACAACGATCAAGGCCAGTCTTTCGGTTCCTATTTTCTATGTGGACTTGATGAACTGTTTTAAATTGCATGATATGTTATGCATGTTGAATCATGAAATGTTAAAGTCAATATATGACTGCATTATTTTGGCTAAGTAATGATGATTGAGTAAGGAACTCAATCTTTATATTTGCTATGTGAATTAAAAGCATGTATGCCATGTTACTTTAATGAGATGTATATCGAGCATGTTATTATGTGTTATGTGATGCATGAAAACTGTTAGACTTTGCTGGGCTGTCGAGCTCACTCTTGTAAATAACCAGTTTTGCAGGTCAAGATTTTAAGGTAAAGATATGTGCTAAGTGAGTTATAGAGATCCATATTCACGAAGATTACTTATGTTTTATGAGAAATGTATTTTATATTTTGAACGTAACATGTTGTTGAATTGTAAGTTGAGCTATCCAATGTATATGGATATTTAGTTATGATGTAAGACTTTGTATAGTCATTTTATTGTAGCGATTCATGATATAAGATTGAATCAAAGAGATATAATGTAAAGGTTGCAATTCAGGGCAAGAAAGAAGGAAATATATAAACGTTTTAAATATTCTGCAATTTTAGTGTTTTTAATATCGAATAAGGATGTAAAATTAGAGATTAAATGTATGGTTAATGACCGAAGTTGAGATTTAAATTGTATAGATTTTGGGGTCATTACAAGCTGAATTCAACCACTAACACATGTCCCATAAATGAAAAAAAAACATTTTTCTTAATTAAAATATTTTAAACTTCAAAAATTAATTATTTTGGAACTTCGAAACTTCAATAATTCATAATAAATATCCCTTTTGTTAGAAAAATTCAAACCTCAAGTCATTTTCATAGGAAATTCCATTATCTACAACTTTACAGAAGAAAGTTTTTCCAAATTCCAAACAGAAATTGACCGAAATCCACAAACGGGCGATTTTACAGGCTATAATCAAATTTCAGTCAAGATATGGGCCCACAGACATGTTTAACATGTTTTAAACAACTTTTGCAACAAAAATACTCTTCCTCCTCATATACTCATATATCCCACATTCATTGTAAAAATATCATCATTATTATATTATAATAATATAATAAAATATTATTTTATCAGAAAAGATAAAATATCGATTTTCAACAATTCACTTTAAAAATTTTCTCTATCTATATCTACATAAAATGAATATTTTCTTCATCATATAAATTAATAATTAATTATTCAAAATAATATTATAGAATCACAATACTGACAACCAGGCAGTTCCCAGGAAAGAGGGGGCTTTCCAATAAGGATTTCTTCTTACTGGCGCGCAATTAGGTGATCAAACCTCTCCTTAGACAGAACTTTCTAGACATTGCCAATAATGTTATCTAATAATATTATTTAGATAATATGAATTATTGCTTCGATAATAGAAAATACTGTGTAATGACAATTATTGAAACAATAGTAATATAAAATATCAACGTAGCAATTATTGAATCAATAAAATAAAATATTGAACAGTGATTACTTAACAATTATTGAGTAGTGTCTTCTTATGTAAGAATCAATAATTGGTGCAATACCGTGTGTTACTGTGCAACAACGCGTATTACTGTGTTTTAACCACCGGGTATTCCAACAGTATTAACGGTAACAACTACGTCATTATTTATAAATAACTTATACTTGTCGTTTTCTTCATCCAATCACTTTCCGTTATGGGACCCACAAAAGACTGTGCCGTCGTACGAATATTCCCCGACAGGAAGAATATTCCACGACCAAACGAATATTCCCCGACAACAATGAATATTTTATAACCACTTGCTTATTTAAAATATTTACGTATTTTACCCATAACTAACCTCATTAATCAATTCAACCCTTACTATTTCAAAATAATAAATAGAGGAAATGAAATTTCATTTATTAATAATTTGGGGTCTTACAGTGGTTCTCACATATGTAATAATATGCAAGGACTGATCAGAAGTAGAAAGCTGAGCAAGGATGAGGTCATCCTACGAGTAGGAAATGGAGCAAAAGTTGTTGCATTAGCTGTAGGGACTTATTGTTTAGCACTGTCTACGGGCAAGTTCATTAATTTAAATAATTGTTATTTTGTTCCGAATATCATTAGAAATATTATTTCTATCTCTGTATTGGATATGGATGGTTTTAACATTATAATAAAGAACAACAGTTATTCTATTTATAATGATAATATTTTATATGGTGTTGGTAATTTTCGAAATGGACTTTATATACTTAACTTGCATAAAAATATACTTAAAATTGAACAAACTAAGAAAAGGAAAAGAGATGATGTTAATAATACCTATATGTGGCATTGTAGAATTAGACATATTAATGAAACAACATTATCCAAGTTGTATAAAGATGGGCTCCTAGAGCTATCGGATTATGAATCATATCCAACTTGTTAATTTTATCTCATGGGAAAAATGACTAAATCTCCTTTTAGTGAAAAAGGAGAAAGAGTTACAGAGTTGTTAGCATTGGTACATACAGATGTATGTGGACCTATGACAACAAATGCATGAGGAGGGTATTCTTATTTTATTACATTCACTGATGATCACTCAGGATTTGGATATGTGTATTTAATGAAATACAAATCTGAATCATTTGAAAAGTTCAAAGAGTTCAGAAGTGAAGTAGAGAAACAAACTGGCAAAAGTATTAAGATTCTTCGATCAGATCGAGGTGGTGAATACTTAAGCAATGAGTTTTTCAATTGTCTCAAAGAAAATGGTATAATCTCACAATGGACTCCACCAGGGATGCCACAAATGAATGGTATATCTGAAAGGAGAAATCGAATATTGTTGGACTTGGTTCGATCCATGATGAGCTTTACCGACCTTCCAGTTTCCTTCTGGGGATATGCCCTAAAATCGGCTGCATACCTACTTAACAAGGTACCTACCAAATTCGTCCCTAAGACACCATATGAATTATGGACAGGGACGAAACCAAATCTTAAGAATGTTAAGACTTGGGGTTGTCCAACTTATGTCAAAAGGTTTGAAAACGATAAGCTAGAGACTAGATCCGACAAGTGTAGATTTATGGGATACCCTAAAGAAATAGCAGGGTATTATTTCTATCATCCAACTGATCAAAAAGTATTTGTTGCGAAACATGCTACCTTCTTGAAAAAGGAGTTTATCCTTGAAGAGGAGTCAGTGGAAGTAAGATATATCTTGAAGAAGTTCAAGAACCACCAAATACTACGAATCAAAGTCAGGTACCTAACCAAGTGGATGAACCTATTGTAACACACCCTATTCGTAAATCTGGAAAAGTACCAAAGATACCTAATAGGTATGGATTCGTCACAAAGGATGACGATAAGGCATGCATTATAAATGATGATGATCCATTGAATTACCAATAGGCTATGAGTAGTAAAGACTCAGAGAAGTGGCAAGAAGCCATGAAATCCGAGATGGAATCCATGTATGAAATCCAAGTATGGACTTTGGTTTCACCACATGAAGGCATTAAGCCTATTGGGTGTAAATGGGTCTTTAAAAGAAAGACTGGAGCAGATAGCAAGGTAGAGACCTATAAGGACCAACTAGTCCCAAAAGGTTTCAAACAAAGACAAGGAGTTAATTATGATGAAACCTTCTCACCAGTAGCGATGCTCAAGTCCATTCAAATTTTGCTTGCGATTGTAGCTTACCACGCCTACGAAATCTGGCAGATGGACGTGAAAACAGGCTTCCTCAATGGGAAACTTGAGGAGGATGTGTATATGACACAGCCAGAGGGATTTGTTTCAACGGTTGGAACAAATCATGTATGTAAGTTACAACGATCCATTTATGGATTAAAGCAAGCTTCTCGTAGGTGGAACATCCGTTTTGATGAGACAATTAAAGAGTTTGATTTTATCAAAAATGAGGATGAACCATGTGTGTACAAGAAGGTTAGTGGAGGCACTATTTCATTCCTTCTATTATATTTTGATGATATATTACTGATAGGGAATGATATTCCTATACTTCAATCAATTAAAATCTGGTTATCTAAACACTTCTCCTTGAAGGACTTGGGAGAAACATCCTATATTTTGGGGATAAAGATTTATAGAAATAGATCTAAAAGGATGATTGGCTTATCCCAAGAAATGTACATTGACTCGATGCTAAAGAAGTTTAGCATGGAAGATTCCAAAAGAGGTCTCATGCCAATGAGCCATGGAATACATCTCTCCAAGAAACAGGCCCCAAAGACACGTGAGGAGGGAGACCGTATGAGTAAGATTCCTTATGCTTCAGTAATATGATCTATCATGTATGGTATGATATGTATTAGACCGGATGCCACTCATGCACTTAGTGTAACAAGCATATATCTTTCGAATCCAGGAGAAGAACACTAGAAGGCAGTGAAAAATATCCTAAAGTACTTAAGAAGAACTAAGGATGTGTTTCTTGTCTACGGTGGGTCTGAATTGAAACTAGAGGGTTTTATATACTCAAGTTTTCAAACGGACCAATATGACAGTAAATCTATTTTGGGGTATGTGTTTACCTTAAACGGTGGCGCAGTGAGTTGGAAGAGCTCTAAACAGCAAACAGTTGTTGATTCAGTGACAGAGGTAAAGTACATAGCTGCAAGTGAAGCTGCAAAGGAGGTTGTTTGGATGAAGAAGTTCATAATCGAACTTGATGTGGTTCCTAGCATTAGAAGACTAGTACCTTTATTCTTTGACAACATCGGAGCTGTTGTGCAGGCTAAGGAACCCATGTCTCATCAGAAATCCAAACACGTGTTGCGGCGGTTTTATTTGATCAAAGAGATAATTGAAAGAGAAGATGTCAACCTGCAGTGTGTGGACTCTCAAGACAATATTGTAGATCTATTTACTAAAGCGTTAACATAACAGCAGTTCAATCGTCACTTAGAGAAGATGGGTATGAGATACCATGACGATTGGCTTTAGTACAAATGGGAGATTGAAAGTAGTATGCATACAAGCCAATCATGTATGATAATACAGCATATACTTTATAATCAATCTTATTTATTTATTAATAAAAGAATTAATTATTAAAGGCATTTATTATCTACAGGGTATTGTTTTAATAATATGTGATAAACACATAGTTTTAAGCAATGCTTTTAGAATCATGATGAGATCATGTTAATGAGATCTAAATTATTAGATAGCTTAAAACTAAAATGTTCTCAATCAATGGATTACTAAAAAGGATATTAATGAATCTGGATAGATTGGTACATATGTTGTTTTCTCATTGGATGAGGATGATTGATCTCATGATCATTTGTGTGGAGACACTAAAGCAAGTATGTAAGTGCTTATTGGACAATAAGTTCACTAAACATGACTCGCTAAGGAATACCTAATAGATTTTTACTTGCATGTCAATAGGAACTTCTATAGTGATAGTAGTACTTGATCCTTAGACTTGAGATCATCATAATATCTTATATATAATGAATTATAGTTTGACTTAGTCCTTAAGACTCTTAGAGTATATCAAAGGGTATGTTTGGGTGTAATAAGTTATATATGGAGATAATAAATGATCAATAAAGAATCTACCACTTCTAGTAAAAGAAGAGAAATGTCATATGTGATTTGATAAATGATAACCCAGGAAACCTTGGCTAAGGTGGAATGAAATTAGAAAGTAGTTTCTAATTTCCATTCATTCGGAGTTGTGCATTTGAAAATCGAAATATATATAATTAAATAAAATAAGACTTGACGGTAATTTCATGTCTTATATTTAATTGGGGTATTGTATTGTGGAAGGATTGAATTATACGGTAACTATTTACTCAAAGGTTCTTTTATGATTAATGTTAAAATCTATATTATCTGAAAAGTCGTTGATCGCTAGGGAGGCTTATCCCTATTGTAGAATAAATATTATTTATTCAAATAAATTAATACTTTAATTTATTTATTTAAATAAGATTAGAATTGTTCTAATTGATTTATTCACAACCGGTTTAATATGGAGAATCTAAAGGGTCACACCATAAAATGAAGAATAATTATTTAAGAAGTTAATGGCATAATCGTAATAATATGTAAAGTGTATTTAATTTAATCTATGGTGATAGAATAAATTAAATAGCTTAATATTTATTATTTAATATTTTAGAAATATTAATTATAAATTCATAAGAAGAGTCTTATTAATATTATTACAATTATTTTTATTTTTAATTTCTAAAAGAGTTTAAGAATTAATTTAATATAAGTACTTTCATTTATTCCTAATAGGATTAGGAGGTAAAATTAGTTAAAAGAGTTTAATTAATTATCCCTAATAAAATTAGGGAGCCTAATTAATTAAAGGAGTTTAATTAAATAAATAATACCTTATTATATTAAATAGGATTACCTGATATCTTTATAAGAGGAGTCTTATATCAGATATAAAAAATACGTGATTCCAAAAGTTGGAAAGTACGCCCCCTTTTTCTATAGAGATAGAAAAAACTAGGGTTTTAGCCAATACACCATTCTTCTTGAATATTTTTCTTTCTTGGTGGATCACCTCTAGAGGCCATACACTTGGGTGGCTAACATTGATCAAAGGAAGGAATCTACCCTGAGATTCAAGGAGATCGCGGAGAAGTAGGAGTTGAACTCGTACCTGTGGAAGCTCGTATCTATAAGGGTATGATTCCATAACTTCTTGTTCTTTGTTTTAATTAATAAAATGCATAAAGGATGATCTGGGTAATTGGTTTGTAAAAAATTTTAAAATCTGATTTTATTTTGCTTTCGCTAATTTTTCCAAATTGATTGCGTCTTTGATTTTCACAAAACCTTACAACTTATTCAACCCCCCTTCTAAGTGTGCCTTATCTGGATTTCATTTGGTATCAAAGCTTGGCTCTTCTTTTCTTGGTCTTAAAGGTGACTTGTATGGAAAGATTCTAACGTGGTACAGTTCGGGAACAACAATCAAGAAGGTCAATCAACCAATAGACCTCCTCTGCTGCATGGAATAGAAAACTATAACTTTTGGAAGTTCTGAATGAGGATCTACCTTAAAAGAGATCCTTGGGAATGGTGGGTTATGGAGAATGGACCGGTTATTCTAAGGAAAGATGATGGTATTCCAAAGACTTTGCTAGAAACGGACTCAATTGAGACTTTCATGATATCCTATTATTCAAGGGCTATGAACACATTACTTAGTGGCATGGTATAGTCTGAGATCGACAAAGTTTCCTCATGAAACACATCTAAGGAAATTTGGGACACTCTAGTGGTGAGCCATGAAGGTACATCTAAGGTTCCAGAAGTTAAACTAAGCATGCTCATGCACGACTACGAAATGTTCAAACTTGAGAAAGACAAAACTATAAAGATGGCTCAAGCAAGGTTCCTAGTTCTCCTAATCTCCTTAAAATTACTTGACAAGTCCATTCCTCAAACTGAGATCAACCGTAAGTTACTTCGGGCTATGCCTAAGAGGTCTGCTTTTAAAATTACTACTCTTCAAGATTCCGCTACTATATCTACTATGGATACACTAACTCTTTTCGATGAACTTGAGGAATATGAATATCAATTGAAGAGATATGATGATGAGGAGGAAACTCCTAGGAGAAAAGTTTTAGCTCTTAATGCAGGAAATGAAGAAGAACGTGATTGTAAGACCCCAACTTTTTATAAATAAAATTGAATTTTCTCTAATTATTATTTTGAATAATAATGTGTTAATTTGATATAATGCTTTGGTTATGGGTGAAATGTGCAAATTTTATAAAATAAGCAAATGGTTATAAAATATTTATTGTTGTCGGAGAATATTCATTTGGTCATGGAATATTCTTGCTGTCGGGGAATAGTCGTACGATGGCGCAACCATTTGTGGGCCACATAACGAAAAACGGTCGGATGAAAAAAATGACAAGTTTGAGTTTTTATAAATAACGGCGTAATTGTTACCATTAACATTATTGGAATACCTGGTGGTTAAAATACAGTAATACGCGTGGTTGCACAGTAGCACATGGTATTGCATAGTATTTTTGGATTATTAATTCTTACATAAGAAGACACTACTCAATAATTGTTACAGTAATTACTATTTAATATTTTATTAATTCAATAATTGCTACATTGATATTTTATATTATTGTTGTTTTAATAATTGTCATTACACAGTATTTTCTATTATCAAATCAATAATTCATATTATTTCAATAATATTATTAGATAGCATTATTGGCAATGTCTAAGAAAGTTCTGTCTAGAAAAGAGGTTTGGTCACCTAATTGCACGCCAGTAAGGAGAAATCCTTATCGGAAAGCCCCCTCTTTCCTAGGAACGGCCTGGTTGTCAGTATTGTGATTCTATAATATTATTTACGAATAATTAATTATTAATTTATATGATAAGGAAATATTTATTTTTATGTGGATATAAATGAATGAATTAATGTTGAGGTATTTTATCAGTATTTTGTCGAAATGGAGGTATTAAAAATCGTCCGTATATGGATTTCGAGCATTTTCTGTTTGGAATGTGGAAAAATTTTCTTCTACAAAGTTATAGAGAATTAAATTTCTTATGGAATGGACATAAAAATCGTATTTTTCTAATAAAAATGCTATTTATTATGAATTATTGAAGTTACTGATTATTGTTTAAATTTAAAACATTTTAGAAATTTTTTAGAATGGGTGGGCCCCACTTTTGGTTGGTGAGAAATATACTGAAATTTTATTTCAAAAGTGGTGTGCATGAATAGTAGCAGGTAAAACCATCAGGTAGCAGGTTAGTCTGCTTTGGCGTTCTAGCATTTTCCTATAAATAGGGTGCTTAGTTAGAATTAAAAATCACACCAGAATCATAAGTTTTCTCTCTCTACATTATCGAGCGTATTTTTTGAGTATTTAGATACTTTGAGAGTTGTTATTCAATGTAAGTTTCCTTCGGTATTATATCCAATATTCTAGTCAGAAGTACTGTTATTTTGAGGTAAGGGTTGTTATTTTTTTCGTAAATGATGTTATTCTTTTAATATCATTATACAGAAATATTGATATTAATTTTATTATGAAATTTTTAGTTTTCATGTCGGGGTTACTATTCACGTATACGATACTATTCACGAATACGATACTATTCACGAGTACTATTCACGAAGTATAATTTTTCTTATAGAATTTCTATATTTTCGTGTCGGGGTTACTAGTCACGTATACGACATTATTCACATATACGATACTATTCACGAATACACTATTCACATAAAAATTAAATGTTCTTTTCTTTGTCCAAGTTGTCTATTATGGTTACTATCTTTGATTGTATCCATGTTTTGATCTTCATTTTTGAAATTTTGCGCACAATTGATTATTATGGAGTATTTTTGAACTTGGATAAACTAAAGTACGAATCCCTAATCTTTGATCTTTTATCTCACTGGATTCATTTTCTTTAAGATATTTTTCATCATCCTCAGTCCTAAATGTTGATATAACTGAATATATTTGGCATGTAGTGCAAAGATGAATGATTACCTGATGAATATCTTTGGCCCGTAATGCAAAGATGGATAGGTGTTGAGATGAACATGACCAACTGCTGATACAAATGAATATCTTTATCCAGTAGTGTAAAGATGAATATTTAATTCAAGATGTATATTGATTGATGTTATAGGGATAAAATATTGATGATGAACTTTCAAATTCATAGATGATAGTAGATTTTATTCTCTACTTAACTCTTCTAATGAATTGTTATTTTCTCTGCGAATATTGATCTAAAATTGGTTGTTCATTATATTTTATCTGATTTATTGAAGGCTAACGTTAATTTGTTCTACATTATCTTAGTTATAATATTCTTTACTAGGCTAGTTGAGCTCATCCTTTTTCTTTTTGTTCCATTTTTCTTCTCAGGAGGCGAAAATATAGCGGGAACTAGTCGGGGTGTGGAGTGATATTTCGAGATAGTTGTTTTAGCAGTCCTCACTATTTTTGTAAAATAGTGTATCAATAATTATAATGAGGACTTATTTGAGTGTGGATATTATCTAGAAGATAATATTTGTATTTAAACTCACAGTATATGTGTTGTCGTATTTTGCACGATAATTGTAGTAATAATGTTGCAGTTGTTTCTGTACCATGTATTTGGCGACTCAGAATGGGTGATGTACACCTATTTTGGGGGCGTCACAGTTGGTATCAGAGCTTAGGGATATGGTCTCTGGTAGAGATCGGGGAATAGAACTAGGAGGGGAGAGACAAGTAAATCCTTCGCTAATGTGTCCTACCTAAGCTTATTTGTTGGTCGGTCAGAATATAGGGGTATTATGTGGTATGTTAATTTCTTTAATTAACCCTTATTTTGTGGCAGTATTTGAGAATGGCAGCTGAGAATGTTAATAATAGAGTGTATGAGACCGTGGAGACACCTTTAATCACCAACCAAGAGAACGCGCAACAGGAAGAAAATATTCCTCCTGTAAACAACATCACCGAACAAACGATGAATGATGTGATGTTTAGAAGCTTTTTGCAGTTCATGTAAAATCAGACGAGGGAGACTTGTGTACAAAATACGGGTGGAAATGATAGCAACGCGCGGTTTGTCACAGCCAAGCAGTTCAAAGAGTTGGGACCACCAGAGTTTTTGGGAAAGTCGGATCCAATTAAGGCGGAAACATGGGTTAAGCAAATTACTAAGATATTTGATGTCTTGGGATGCACGGAGGAAAAAAAGGTTTCATTCGCCACCTTTATGTTCTGTGGCGAGGTAGATTACTGGTGAGAATCTGTGAAGAGTACCCAGCCAGTCGCACTCAATATGTCTTGGGAAACATTTCAGAAACTGTTCAATGACAAGTACTTTCCTAAAAGTATTTGTCATATAAAAGAGGTAGAGTTTATTAGACTGGAACAAAATAACATGACTGTGTCCCAGTACGAGGCTAAGTTCGCAGAGTTATCCAGGCTTGCACCTCATTTGGTAGAGAATGAGGAAAGTATGACGCGGATGTTTTTGAGAGGTCTAAAACCCAAAATTCGTCAATATTTTATCTCTCACAAATTTTCTCTATATTCAGATGTTGTGAACAGGGCTCAATTATTAGAGCGAGATAATAAGTCTGTTCAACCGAGGGACCACAACCAGGGTCATACCGATGGCGGTAGTCATCGGAGCAATGATAACCAGCGAGGAGGAAAATATCCGGACAAAAGCGGTAACCACTCTGGTGGTAATCGTGGCCATGATAATAGAAGAAGTGAGTCGGGAGGAGATTTCAAAAAGAGAAGGTACAACAATGACAACGTGAAGACATCAGCACCAGCATCAAATGTTTCTAGGGAAGGAGAACGACCACTGGTCGTATGTTATAAATGCGGGAAAGAGGGACACATCAGCCCAAACTGCCAACAACAATTCAAGGTGTGTTATAACTGTGGAAAGGAAGGTCATATTGCTCGAGATTGTGCTGTAGAGAAACCAGGTCCAGCGGGGATGGTGACTCCAAAGGCGGATACAGACAAATTAACAAAGTCGGTGGTTTTAGGAAGAGCATTTTTCGTGACTTCTCAAAAAGCTAGTAACCCGAATGAAGTTATCACGGGCTAGTTAATTATAAATTCTTGCGAAATCTATACCTTATTAGATATAGGTTCTACCCATTCTTTTATTTCTCCTGCTTGTGCTCAACGTTTGAACTTGACTCCTGAAAAATTAGACTTTGACAAATCTGTTGAGACTCCGTTAGGAGAAACTTTCATTAGATCCACTATTTATAAATCTTGCTTGATCGAAGTTGGGACCATCACATTACCTGTTAATCTTACCTCGTTAATGATACTTGCATTTGATGTGATTTTAGGGATTAATTGGTTAACCACTCATCATGCTAAAATTGATTATTTTCGTAAGGTTGTTAGTTTTTATATTCCTAACCAACCTTTTATGCGAATTCAAGCAACCAAACCACTAAAGTCAATCACTGTCATATCAAGCCATAAAGCCATTCGTTTATTGAAAAACGGATGTCAAGCTTTTTTAGCCTATGTCATGAACTTGAACAAAAATACGTCAGATTTGAATAATATTTTATTGTTAATGAATTTCTGATGTATTTCCTGAAGAACTTCCTAGCCTACCCCCAGAGTGTGATATTGAATTTTGTATCGACTTTGAACCCAGTACAAAACCAATTTCCCAAACCCCATATCGAATGGCTCCTATTGAACTTCAGGAGTTAAAAAGCCAACTACAGGAGTTGGTACCCGAGCATCTATCTGGTGACTTCCTTTGTGGAATGCACCAAAGCCAGACTCTCCATAGGGGAAACTATATTTGTGTGGTGGTAAAACGATAGGTGCCATTGCGACGTGCTATCCAAGGTTGGGATATGAGTCATAGTTGAGAGCAACCTAAGTCAGTAATCGAAATACGTAGCTTTCTGGGCTTAGCTGGTTATTATCAGAGATTCGTGGAAGGATTTTCTCGAATCGCTACTCCGTTAACTCAGCTGACTCGGAAAGATACAAAATTCTTATGGAGCGAGGAATGCGAGAAGAGTTTCTAAGAACTCAAGAGGAGACTCATTTCAGCACCTACTCTGACAATACCATCTGGTTCGGATGGATTTGTTATCTACAGCGATGCTTCAGGCAAAGGGTTAGGATGTGTTCTCATTCAACATGGGAAAGTCATAGCCTATGTCTCACGACAACTCAAAGAATATGAGAGGAATTATCCTACTCATGATTTGGAGTTAGCAGCAGTCGTTTTCACGTTAAAGATCTGGAGACCCTACCTGTATGGGGAGAAAGTGGAGATTTATACAGATCATAAAAGCTTTAAATATTTCTTCACCCAAAAAGAACTCAACATGCGACAACAATGTTGGCTCGAGCTGTTGAAAGATTATGATCATACCATTCAATATCATCCTGAAAAAGCGAACGTGGTAACTGATACATTGAGTAAAAGATCGTATGCGGGTACGAGTACGATGTTATTAACACAAAAACCCATTTCGTACGACTTACAAAGGATGGAGATAGAGTTAAAGGCTCTAAGTACTCACAGGATGATGTCAAACATACGAGTAGAACCGACTTTAATCGATAAAGTTAAAACAGCTCAAGCCACAGACCCAGAGATGATACGTATGAAGAAGAAAGTACAAGAAGGTGTTATTCTAGAAGCAAGAATCAATGAAGAAGGAATAATTAAAGTCGACTCCAGACTTTACATTCCTAACGATTCTGACTTGAAACAAAGAATCATGATGGAGGCACACAACACACCATTTGCAATCCATCCTGGGAGTACCAAAATGTATCATGATCTTCGGCATACATTTTGGTGGATCAATATGAAGAGAGAGATCGCGAAATTTATCTCGAGGTGTTTAACTTGTCAACGTGTAAAGGCGGAGCATCAAGTGCCAAAGGGTCCATTGCAACCACTTGAGATTCTGAAATGGAAGTGGGAACACATCACCATGGATTTCGTTACGGGTCTTCCCAAGGTTTCTTAAGGCATAGATGCAATTTAGGTTATTATTGACAGATTAACCAAATCTGCTCATTTCTTGCCGATACGGGAGACTTATTCCCTTGAACATCTTGCTCGTATGTACGTGAATAAAATTGTGAGATTTCATGGCATGCCAGTATCCATAGTTTTAGATCGTGACCCAAGATTCACATCACGATTTTGGGTTAGCTTGCAGAAAGTTATGGGCACGGATTTATGATTCAGTTTGGCATACCATCCTCAAACGGACCGGCAATTAGAAAGGACTATTCAAACTCTTGAAGATCTATTAAGACTCTGTTTCCTAAATTTCAAAGGAAGTTGGGATAAGTACCTACCATTGGTGGAATTCTCCTACAACAACAATTATCAGGAAAGTATAGGTGTGGCTCTATTCGAAGCATTGTATGGAAGAAAATGTCGCTCTCTAGTATGCTGGGATGAGGTGGGAGAAGCAACGTTGTTGGGACCGAAATTGGTACGTATGACTATAGAGAAGATCCAAATAATCCGACAACGTATACAAGCGGCACAGGATCGACAAAAGAGTTATGCGGATCTTCATCGAAAGGACGTAGAATTTAATATTGGGGATCATGTATTGTTAGGTGTTGTTCTATAGAAGGGAGTTACACGATTCGGGAAGAGATAAAAACTCAAACCACAATTTGTTGGTCCATTTGAGATTCTTGACCGAATAGGAAATGTGGCCTATAGACTCGCATTACCTCCAAGCATGTCTCGTGTACATAATATTTTTCATATATCTACGCTTCGTAAATATGTGAAAGACCCAAACCACATTATTGAGTTAGAACCAGTCGAGATAGCCGAAGATTTAACGTACGATGAGGTACCTATCATGATCTTGGATAGAAAGGAGCATGTCCTACGCACAAAGGTTATACCACAAGTTAAAGTTTTGTGGAGGAACCATGCTATTGAGAAAATGACCTAGGAGTTGGAATCGGAAATGAAAGCGAGGTACCCTCATATTTTCAAAACACCAGGTACGTACGTAAATTTCGAGGACAAAATTTTATAAGGAGGGGAGGTTGTAAGACCCCAACTTTTTATAAATAAAATTGAATTTTCTCTAATTATTATTTTGAATAATAAGGTATTAATTTGATATAATACTTTGGTTATGGGTGAAATGTAAAAATTTTACAAAATAAGCAAGTGGTTATAAAATATTCATTATTGTCGGAGAATATTCATTTGGTCGTGGAATATTTTTACTGTCGGAAAATATTCATACGATGACACAACCATTTGTGGGCCCCATAACAGAAAACGGTCGGATGAAGAAAACGATAAGTTTGAGTTTTTATAAATAACAGCGTAATTATTATCGTTAACACTGTTGGAATACCTGGTGATTAAAATACAGTAATACGCGTGGTTGCACAGTAGCACACGATATTGTACAGTATTTTTGGATTATTGATTCTTACGTAAGAAGGCACTACTCAATAATTGTTACAGTAATTACTGTTCAATATTTTATTTTATTAGATTAATAATTGTTACATTGATGTTTTATATTATTGTTGTTTCAATAATTGTCATTGCACAATATTTCCCATTATCAGATCAATAATTCATATTATTTGAATAATATTATTAGATAGCATTATTGGTAATGTCTAAGGAAGCTCTATCTAGGAAAGGGGTTTGGTCACCTAATTGCGCTTCAGTAAGGAGAAATCCTTATCGAAAAGCCCCCTCTTTCTTAAAAATGACCTGGTTGTCAGTATTGTCATTCTGTAATATTATTTGTGAATAATTAATTATTAATTTATATGATAAGAAAATATTTATTTTTATTTGGATATAAATGAAGGAATTAATGTTGAGGTGTTTTATCAGTATTTTGTCAGAATAGAGGTATTAAAAATCGTCCGTATGTGAATTTTGGGCATTTTCTGTTTAGAATTTAGAAAAACTTTCTTCTACAATGTTGTAGAGAATTAAATTTTCTATAGAATGGATATAAAATTCGTATTTTTCTGATAAAAATGCTATTTATTATGAATTATTGAAGTTGCTGATTATTGTTTAAATTTAAAATATTTTGGAAATTTTCTAGAATGGGTGGGCCCCACTTTTGGTTGGTGAGAAATGTGCTAAAATTTTATTTCAAAAGTGGTGTGCGTGAATAGTAACAGGTAAAGTCATCAGGTAGCAGGTTAGTCTGCTTTGGCGTTCTAGCATTTTTCTATAAATATAGTGCTTAGTTAGAATTGAAAATCACACCAGAATCATAAGTTTTCTCTCTATATATATTATGGAGCGTATTTTATGAGTATTTAGATACTTTGAGAGTTACTATTTAGTGTAAGTTTTATTCGGCATTATATCTAATATTCTAGTCAAAAGTACTATTATTTTGAGGCAAGGGATGTTATTTTCTTCGTAAATAATGTTATTCTTTCAATATCATTATACAGAAATATTGGTGTGAATTTTATTATGAAATTTTTACATTTTCAAGTCGAGGTTACTATTCACGTATACGGTACTATTCACGTATTTGACACTATTTACGAATACGGCACTATTCACGAGTACTATTCACGAAGTATGATTTTTCTTGTGAAATTTCTACCTTTTCGTGTTGGAGTTACTATTCACGTATACCACACTATTCACGTATACTACACTATTCACAAATACGGTACTATTCACAAAAAAATTAAATATTCTTTTTTTTGTCCAAGTTGTCTATAATGGTTACTATTTTTGATTGTATCCATATTTTGATCTTCATTTTTAAAATTTTGCTCCACAATTGATTATTATGGAGTATTTTTGAACTTGAATAAACTAAAGTACGAATCCCTAATCTTTGATATTTTATCTCACTGGATTCGTTTTGTTTAAGATATTTTTCATCATCCTCAGTCATAAATGATGATATAACTGAATATCTTTAGCCTGTAGTGCAAAGATGAATGATTACCTGATGAATATCTTTGGCCTGTAGTGCAAAGATGGACAGGTGTTGAGATGAACATGACCAACTGGTGATACAAATGAATATCATTGGCCCGTAGTGCAAAGATGAATATTTGATTCAAGATGTATATTGATTGATGTTATAGGGATAAAATATTGATGATGGACTTTTAAATTCATAGATGATAGTAGATTTCATTCTCTACTTAACTCTTCTAATGAATTGTTATTTCCACTGCGAATATTGATCTAAAATTGGTTGTCCATTATATTTTATCTTATTTATTGAAGCCTAACGATAATTTGTTCTACATTATCTTAGTCATAATATTCTTTATTGAGCTAGTTGAGCTCACCCTTTTCTTTTTTGTTCCATTTTTCTTCTCAGGAGGCGAGAGAATAGCAGGAACTAGTCGGGGTATGGAGTGATGTTTCGAGACAATTGTTTTAGCAGTCCTCACTATTTTTGTAAAATAGGGTATCAATAATTGTAATGAGGACTTATTTGAGTGTGGATATTATCTAAAAGACAATATTTATATTTAAACTCACAGTATATGTGTTGTCGTATTTTGCATTATAATTGTAGTAATGATGTTGTAGTTGTTTCTGTACCATGTATTTGGCGACTCAGAATGGGTGATGTATACCTATTTTGGGAGCGTCACATTGATGATGACTCAGATGAAGAAATAGTTATGATGTCAAGAAGACTCAAAGGACTACTACAAAGGAAGAACAAAAGGAAGAAAGCTTTAAACTCAAATAAATTCAAAGGAAAACAAATCGAGGACACATGTTTTGAATGCGGACATCCAGGGCACTTCAAGAAGCACTATTTTCAACTAAAAAACAAAGGAAAAACGAGCTTCAAGGATAATAAAAGAAATAAAGCACTTATCCTTTGGAGTGATGAAAAGGAATCCGAAGTTGAGGTCGATGCCAAGGATAAAATAGCTCAAGTATGCTTCATGTTAATAGAAGATGAATCAAACGAGGTATCTATTTATGAGTTTAATTCTTTGAAACAAGAAAACGAAAAATTAAAAGAAAATAATGCATATTTGAAAGATTTAGTAAATACATTAATGAGTGAGGTTGATTCTTTAATAGATAAAAATAAAGGTATTGAAAAAGAGTCTACATGTAAAGAAGAAAAGATTTTGAATGCTAAGATTGATTATCTAGATAATTATAACAAAATACTTTTTAATAAGGTAAACTATTTGAATAATGAAGTTCAAAAATTGACTAATGAACTAAAAATGAGAGATGCATGTATTGATGCATTTAGTGATGAATATCTTGTTAAAACTTTTCCTAATAATGAACTTCAAAAGGAAATAGATTCACTAAAATTATCTCTTGCTAAATTCGTTCAAGGAGAAGAAAACTTAAATGTCATATTGGGTAAAGACAGGGAATTGGTTATAATCCTATGCATAAAAAGGGGGATATGAAAATGCTAAAATCAAAATCACATTTTAGATTAAATTATTGTTCTCCTTTCACAAAATGTAGAAAGTATGGTATTAAAGGTCACTTGGACATAAATTATTTTAAGAAAAACAAGATTAAAAATGTATGGATTAAAAAGGATGATTTACGTGCAACTAACATTAAAGGACCCAAAAAGATGTGGGTACCAAAAGGATGAATTATCTTTTCTTGACAGGTATGTCTCAAGGCAAGGGTTCCATCTCAAAAATGGATTCTTGATAGTGGATGCTCTCGTCACATGACTGGTGATAAATCAAAGTTTGTGGAGTTAAAAATCAAGAAGAAAAATGGAACGGTTACATTTGGAGATAATTGTACTTGTGAAATTATCGAAAAAGGTAAAATCGGTAATGGTAAGGTCAATATTGATAATGTGCATCTTGTTAGTGGACTTGAATTTAATCTTATAAGTGTTAGTCAATTAATGGATAATGGTAATCAAGTTAGTTTTGAAAAAGAAAAATGTACAATTTCTCATGGTACTAACAATACTACTCTAGTTGCACAAAGGGAAGGAAATATATATACTATTGATTTTGAGTAACGGGATGAAGAACTATGCCTTACATCTGTAAAAGATGAGGCTAACTTATGGCATAAGAGGATGGGACATGTTTACATGGATTTAATCAAGAAATTGTCCTCAAAGAATCTCGTCAAAGGATTGCCAAAAATAAAGTATGAAAAGAAGGGAATATATGTTCCTTGTCAACTTGGGAAACAAGTAAGAACATCATTTTCGGCAAAGAACATGGTATTAACTTCTTCACCTTTGCAATTACTTCATCTTGACTTATTTGGACCAGAAAGACATGCTAGTATTAATGGTAAATTTTATGCATTTGTAATAGTTGATGATTTCTCTAGATATACATGGGTATTATTTTTGAGAACTAAAGATGAAGCATTTAAAGAATTTGAGAAATTGATAAGAAATTTGGAAACAAAATATAGTCTCAAACTTGTAAAGATAAGAAGTTATCATGGTACTGAATTTCAAAAAGAATTTAATATTTTGTGATCAACAAGAACCCCTCAACAAAATGGAGTAGTGGAAAGAAAGAATAGAACATTACAAGAAACAGCTAGAACTTTGCTACAAGAAAGTAAACTTCCTAAAACGTTTTGGGTCGAAGCTGTAAACACCTCATGTTATGTTTTGAATAGAGGTCTTATACGTCCAATTATTTTGAAAACTTCTTATGAACTCTTAAATAATAAGATTCCTAACATAAGTTATTTCAAAGTATTTGGGTCTAAATGTTTTATTCTAAATACTAGTGATAACTTGGGAAAATTTTATGCTAAATCTTATGAAGGTATTTTCATTGGTTATTCACAAAATAGCAAGGCATGTCGTGTATTTAATATTACCAAGCTATGTGTTGAAGAATCAGTTCATATTACATTTAATGAGACTAACAATGATCTTCCAAAAGAAAGAGATGAGGATGCAGAAAATTTGGAGATCTCAGTGAATCCAGCAAACCGAAAAAGTCTATTCAGTAAGCCGAATGAACAAATCCAGCAAGCTGAATTGAATAATTCGCATGAAGTGGAACGTGAATCAATATAAGAGCATGAAGAAGATTTCCCCCAATAAGAAGAGGTAATACATGATGTCCAAATGCCAAAGACTACAAGATATCTCAAGAATCATCCACCAAAAATATCATTGGAGATATAAACAAAGGAATCACTACAAGGAGATGATTGCTAAATCAATGTGCATTCTCTGTATTCTTATCACAAGTTGAGCCAAAAAATGCTAAAAAAGTTATCCTTGATGAAAGTTGGCTAATAGCAATGTAAGAGGAACTTCAACAATTTGAACGATGCCAAGTCTGGGAACTTATGCCCCCTTCTGAAGGTGTCTCCATCATTGGAACAAAATGGGTATTTAAGAATAAGCTTAATGAGTATGGGACAATCACTCATAACAAAGATAGGCTAGTAGCTCAAGAATACAATCAACAAGAAGGGATCTAGTACGAAGAAACTTATGCTCTAGTTGCAAGGCTAGAGTCTATTCGAATCTTGTTAGCATTTGCTTGTTACAAGAAGTTTAAGCTTTATCAAATGGACGTGAAAAGCGCCTTCCTCAATGGATACATCAAAGAAGAGGTATATGTAAAACAACCTCCTAGATTCGAACATGAGAAGTATCCAAACCATGTTTATAAACTCAAGAAAGCTCTATATGGTCTAAAGCAAGCTCCAAAGGCTTGGTACAAGAGGTTGAGTAAGTATTTACTTTCAAATGTTTTATTAGAGGTAAAATTGACTCTACATTATTTTATTAAGCATGCAAATAAGGATATTATTATTGTTCAAATATATGTAAATGATATAATATTTGGTGCTACTAATGATTTTCTTTGTGAGTGGTTTTCAAAGTGTATGCATAAGGAATTCGACATGAGCTTAATGGGAAAACTTAATTACTTTTTGGGACTCTAAATCAAGTAAACAAAGGAGGGTATCTATATTCATCAAACCAAATACACAAAAGAGTTACTCAAAAGATTTGGTTTTGAAGGATCCAATTCAAAGGCTATGCCAATGAGTACTTCAATAAAGCTAACGTCTGATGAAAAAGGATGTCAAATTGATAGAAAAAGTACCAGTGGTACTTGCACATTTTTAGGTCACAGTCTTGTGATGTGGCATAGTAAAAAGCAAACTTTAGTTGCTTTATCAACCACTGAGGGTGAATATCTAGCTGCTGGAAGTTGTTGCTCTCAAATATTATGGATGAGGCAAACCCTATGTGATTTTGATATTTTATGTGATAGTGTGCCAATTTATTGTGATAATTCTAGCACTATTGACATATCAAAAAATCATGTTTTGCATTCATGTACAAAACATATAGAGGATATACATCATTTTTTAAGGGATAATGTTTCAAAAGGTTTAATTAAGTTAATTTTTATTCCTACAGAAAAATAGTTGACTGATATTTTTACTAAACCCTTAAGTGAAAAAAAGTTTTGTAGTTTAAGGAGAGAACTTGGAATGTGCATGGTATAAATAATGTTCACGTACCAAAATATTTCATGCATAAAATATTTTGAATCTACAGTATATCTGCATGTTATTAATTTAAATACATCTGATTGATATACATTATCTATTCATGTATCTAATGATACCGACGACTATTTACTTTGGGAGACGTATCTATTTTCGTGGCTCAATTCACGATAGATATAATCATGTTTTTTGAGATTTGAAAAGATATGATCTGAAGAGTGTTTATTTTCTTGAGAAGTCTTTTCGGTTCCCAACTCTTCTCTTTTAAACCCTGTCTTCACACTTTATCGAACATAACTTAGAAACCCTTTTTTTCTTCTTATTGTCCTCGAGCATTCTAATCTCTGTAACAATGAAAACCCGAGCCAGTAAGAGATCTTCTTGTATTACCATTAATGAAGGTCAACAGTCTCGATCACCCTACACCGTGAGATCTCAGAAGAAATCTAAGCGACAATAGCGTCAAGCGTCTATGCATATATTGTAAGACCCCGAATTTTATGAAATGAAAGTATTCAATTTTCTTATAATTATTATTTTATTTCATAAATGGTTAAAATGATAAAATGTTAAAGTTAAGGGTGATATGTGAACATTTTTGTAAAGTATGTAGGTTGTTGTAAAATATTCATTTGGTCGGGAAATATTCTTTTTGTCGGGGAATATCCATACGACGGAAAAATCATTAGTGGACCCCATAACGGAAGAATTGTCATAGTAAGAAAACGATAGAATTATCTTTTTATAAAAATAACGGCGAAAGTGTTACCGTTAAAACTGTTGAACTACCTGGTAGTAAAAGTACAGTAATACGCGTGGTTGCATAATAGCACACGGTATTGATTATTGATGCTTATGTAAGAAGTCACTCAGTTATACTCAATTATTGCTACAGTAATTGCTGCATCATATCTCTCATATTATTAATTCAATTATTGTCACAGTATCATCTGTATAATATGTTATATTATTAAATCAATAATTGAGACGACAAAGTTATTCATATTATTATTTGCAATATTGATAACGTCTAAAAGTTTTGTCAAGGAGAGGTTAAATAATCTAATTGCGCGTCAATAGGGAGAAATCCTTATCGGAAAGCCCCCTCTTTCCTGGGAACGATCTGGTTGTTAAATATTGTGAGTTATAATATTAATGATGAATAAGTTCGTGTTGATTAAAGATAAAATTGATGGTTCCATTGCGTGGGAATTATTAGTGTTAATGGAAATTGACATTTATTTCGATAATAATTAATGTCTGGAGGTTATATTGACCAATCGGGTAATTAATCGGATAAATGAGCAATTAATTGCTATTATTTCACATGCTTATAACTATTTGTTCACATGTGTGTACTATTGATTCACATTCTTATACTATTAGGGGAGTTGGTGCAAGATTGATAATACTTGCATGACTAAGTTAAAAATGGAGGTATAGATGTAGGTACTATACTGTAATTAGTTTTTTTACATGATTATACTATTGAGTCACATGAATGAACTATTAATTCGCATGATTTACTATTAGGGGAGGTGGTACAAGTTTGGTAATACTTGCAGGACTAAATTAAAAATGAAGAAAAAGAGAAAGGTATTATACTGTAATATTTTGAACCCCAAAACGTGCAATTATTGAAACTATATTTTCTATAAATATAATCTCATTCCTTCGTTTCTCACCAATTCACTAAGTCTCACAAGAGCAATTATTATAGAGAAATTATAGAGAGAAAGAAGAGAAGTCTGCTACCTCACTATTTCAGTATCCAGTCTTCTTTTTAGGTAAGGGGTATTATTTCTTTCGTATTCATGAAGAGAACTTGTGTTATTCCATTCTTTATTATTATATTGGAATAACCGGTCTATGCGAAGCACCGCATACATGGTGAAATTCTTCTGTTATTCCATTCATTATTATTATGTTGGAATAACCTGTCTATGCGAAGTACCGCATACATGGTGAAATTCTTCTGTTATTCCATTCTTTATTATTATGTTAGAATATCCTGTCTGTGCGGATTACGCATGACCTGGTTCTATTCTTTATTATTCTATTGGAATATCCTATCTGTGCGTATTACACATGACCCGGTTCTATTATTTATTACCCTATTGGGAATAATCTGTCTGTGTGGTCTATCACATGCCTGGTGAATTCTTTTGTTATTCCATTCTTTATTATTCTGTTAGAAATGATCTGTCTACGTGGATTACCGTATGGCGGATGAAAATCCATTTGTAATTTCGTATATTCTACTATACTCGTATGAGATATCATTTCTTTTGTACTCGTTATGAAATATCATTTTCTTTGATATTTTTCTTTTACGAGTTACTATTCACGGGTTACTATTCACCGGTTACTATTCACTCTAGTATCATTCACTTGGGTATTTAGGGTACTTTTTGTGTCAGAGTACTATTCACGAGTTACTATTCACAGGTTACTATTCACCCAAATTATTATTCACCCGAATATTATTCACTCGGGTATTTGGAATACTTTTCATGTCAGGGTACTATTCACGAGATACTATTCTCGAAGTACTATTCACGGGATACTATTCACGGGGTACTATTTATCCGAAAAATATATTTCTTTTCTATCCAAATTATTTTTGGTACATGAATATTATTCTTAAATTTTACTCTACAAAGCAGTATCATGTTGACAATTTAGACGTTATTGATTTCTGGATAAATTAGATTATAAATCTTTAAAATTTATCCTTGAACTTATTTTATTGAATTATTATGTCATTGTCATCATCATCATGCTTATATTGTGATGAAAGTAATCTTTGGCTTACGTGCATAGATGGACTTGGTATGATTATGGCCAGAAATTATTCGGTATAATCATGACCGTAATGTGACGAATGATGTGGTGAAAGTCCTCATTGGTCTGTAGTTCATTGATGGACAGTTGTTGGTATGATTATGACCCGGAATTATTCGGTATAATCATGACCATTGATGATTACATGAATATCCTTGGCCGTGGTACAGGGATGATTTGATTTGATTGATTAAGCTGAGTTTCAGTGATAAAGTTGATGAAAAACTTTTTAAATTATAGAAGATAATAGATTTTATACTCTACTTGACTCTTCTAATGGATTGCTTATTTTCGCTGCAGCTGTTGATCTAAAACTTGTTGTTTATTGTATTTTATCAGTTGTTATACTATTGAAGGCTGAGGATAATTTATTCTGCATTATCTTAGTCATAATATTTCTTACTGGGCTAGTTGAGCTCGCCCTTTCTTTCATTGTTCTCTTCAGGAAATTAGAATATAGTTAGGACGAGTCGAGAAATGAAGTGATGGTCCAGGATAAATTACTTTAGTAGTCTTCACTATTCTACGGAATAATGTGATAATAATTGTAATGAGGACACCATTGAGTGTGGATATGGTCTAGATGACAATATTCTTGTTTAAACTCTCAGCTATGTTTTGTCGTATTTTACACGATTGTTGTATAATTAAGTTGTATTTGAATTTATGTACCATGTATCTGGTGACTCAAGATGGGTGATGTATACCTATTTTGGGGGCGTCACAGTTGGTATCAAAGCTTAGGGATATGATCCCTGGCTGAGATGTGAGATAAGAACTAGGAGGGGAGAGACGTGGAATTCCTTCGCTAGTATGACCTACCTAAGTTTATTTGTTATTTAATTGGTCGGTCAGAGTATAGGGATAATATGTGATATGTCAATTAACCCTTGTTTTGTGACAGTATTTGAGAATGACATCTAAAAATTTTGAGATGTACAATGGAGCAAAACAATATGACCGAGTCGCAATACGAGGCTAAATTTGCAGCGTTATCCCGGTTTGCATCCCATTTGGTCGATAATGAAGAGCAAATGACGCAAATATTTCTAAGAGGTTTGAAACCCGATATACGTCAATACCTCATTCCTCACAAACTTTGTTTATATTCAGATGTTGTGAATAGGGCTCAGTTATTGGATCGCGATAATGAGTCAGCACAACTAAAAGGCAACGACCAACAACACGATAATAATCGTACCGGTGGCAACGGCCATCGGAACAATGATAACCATCGTGGGGGAAATTATCATACCAAGAATGGTAACCACTTCGGTGGTAATCATGACCAAGATAATAGAAGTGGAAATTTCAAGAAGAGAAGGTTCAATAATGATGGAAAGAAAACAGTACCGGCACCTGTTGAGGAAGGAGAACGACCGTTGGTCGTATGCTTCAAATACGGAGGGGAGGGACACATCAATTCAAACTGCACGATGCAGTCCAAAGCATGTTACAATTATGAAAAAGAAGGTCACCTAGCCCGATTTTGTCGTGCACCAAAGTTAAGTCCAGCTGGGACGGTGGCACCAAAGGCGGATACGGACAAAACAAAGTCGGTGGTTTCAGGAAGAGCGTTTTTCGTGACTTCTCAAAAAGCGAGTAACCCGAACGAAGTTAGCACGTGTTAGTTAATTATTAATTCTTGCGAAGTCTATACCTTATTAGATACCGGATCTACCCATTCTTTTATTTCTCTTGCTTGCGCTCAACGTTTAAATTTAACTAAGGAGAAATTAGACTTTGACTTATTAGTTGAAACTTCATTAGGAGAAACCTTCATTTCATGTGTCATCCATGTGACGCCCCCAAATTTAGGTACTTAAAACCCGAACTCGGTGCTTCACGATACCATTCTATGAGCGAAATATAACTAATAATAATAACAATAATAAAGATTATCAAATATAATTTACATATTATCAAAGTTTTCAATCCCAAGTACGGAACCTTTAAACATTCGTTACATTACATGATAATTAATATATATCATCATTATCCTAATAAAGTTTAGTTATTACAAAAGATAGCATTATCATTCATTCAGCGACATTCCCTTTCCTTTTGTTCTTGGCAGAGCCTTCAAGTTGATCACACTTAGCTGAAAACATTTAAATTAAGCAAGGATGAGCATTTGAGTGCCCAGCAATTAATAGCAACAATAATAGTTAGCTGAACGAATTAAATGTTTTCTTTGAATGATACTTCTACAACGAATCAACAGTTGTGAAGTAAGCTGAACCAATAATAAACAACATATCATTTCGATTTCAAATTTTTGAAACTACGTACTGACTATAAATGAGGATCAGTTGACAAACTATGAACATTATTTTCTATTTTCGAAAAGGTTACACAGAACTTCATCTGTAAACCGTCATAACTTACGGGCACAGGGGTGATTAGCTCGTTATTCCCTGTATTGATCAATACTACGTTAAAGGATGATATTTTCGTCCAGCATATCCGCCTTAGGCACATAAAAGTTTCCCATATTTGGGATGTTCATACCAGTCTAGAATCCAAACCAAAATAATTCGGTTGGATAATGATAAAGTTCTTATCTTGTTCAACAACACTTTTAAGTTTGTGTCTAGCCAGATCAAATAGCTTAGACGACTTTTAATTCAATGTGTACATACTGGACACCGATATGTATGTATCAACATGTGATAAAATATAATGATTATCCAAGTGAGGACACTTGTATAACCATGTTTAGAAATTAACGAACAGAATATATATCTTGATTTACAATAATAGAATAAAAGGAACTTGTATAACAATTATAATTTAATAACTTACTTATACAGAATCATTGCCTAAGTGTATACAAAGGTTGAAATATTTGAACAATTGAAATGAATAGTTCAGATATTATCTTATGCATGTTTGTTGCATAAAGTAAATGCAAAGGGTTAGATACTTGCCTTGTCTTCTGCTTACACAACTTAGATTTATCTTTTATATCAAGCCCTATCATTAAATAAATCATTCGTTCGATTAGAATAATATATCATATCACATTGTACTGCTATTTGCAGTCAGCACATAACCTAATTACATTGTCATGTAAGTTTAACAACCATTGAATCACAAATAAACATTCATCAAGTCAATCTATCTAAGTCCAGATTAATTTCTGAAATATGTCAGTGTACTGACAACTTTACCGGGTATTTATCGAGTCTAAGACTCTATACAGTAGTTTAATATCCATTTAGATGACTTATATATCAGTCACATTATTTTTCATGACCTTATAATAATTTTTAAATAATTATTACAATTTATCATAACTTTTGAAATACCGAAATTATTATTAAATGATTTAAGTATTAAGTAATTTCATTATCATTAATATTTGATTAATATTAAACTATTAATGAAACCATTGCCAAAATATTAAGTTATTTAAAAATAACTTAAAATATTTTTAAAACATTTATATTACATTTAAATGATTTTTAAAATAATTAAAATCATTTTTAAATACTTACCATTAATATTAAAATATTAATGTATTATTTATACAAATATAAAAAGTAATTAATTATAACTTAAAATATTTTTAATTCATTTATATCCCTTTTTAAATAATTTTTAAATCAATAAAATTATTTTTAAACTATTTATTTAATATAATTATTAAATAAATTAATATCATTAATATTAAATTATTAATAAAATCTACCTTTAAATATTAAAAGTTATATTTTATAACTTACAATATTTTTTTATAACACTTAAACAATTTTTATACTATTTTTAAATCATTCATTCTATTTTTACATAATTTATTTAATGTATTTATTAAATAAAATAATTATCATTAGTATTAATTTATAATGAAATTCATCACATAATATTAAAAGTTATTAAGAATAACTTAAAATATTTTTTATATCATAATATATTTTTAAATGGTTTTTCATGTATTAAAATTATTTTTAAATAATTTATTTAATATAATAATTAAATAAATTAAATACTTTTAATATTTTAAAAATATTAAATATTTATGAAATATATTAAAAATAATTAAAAACTAATTTTAAAATTTTAAAATAATTTTTTAATAATTTATTTTATATTTTTAATAATTAAAAACTAATTTTCTATAATTATTTAATAAAAATATAGTTTTTATATTAAAACTGTCACTCAAGCCAACCTATAGTGACAGAACTGTCGCTAGAGGTGTTCTTCATGTTTTTCATGCAAACCCAGATCCTCATACACAGTTTCGAGTGAGCAACTTTGACCAACCATTAATGACAGATCATGAAGTTTCTGGGAAAGATAAAGGTTAGAGGTTGTAGTACTAATGTAATATTACAAGATCAAACAACAAACATAATCAACAAGCACAACACAAGCAAGATCTAAGCCTTCAAAGTAGATGTCATAACTGTTCTTCATTTTCTGGGTTACCCAGAAATGAAGAATAGTTCGACCTGTCCATTTTGGGCTTCCACAACTTGTATTTCGGTTGATGTTTTAGTGATCTAAAAACTACAGTGTGTAGTCCGTATGTAAATGAAGAGATCTAACACCAAATATCAACAAAACATCAACATAATCAATAGATCTGGACCGGTCAATGCATGTCAGAAACTGGACTCTTAGGTTTTCTAGGTTACCCAGAAAACCATTTTTGTGCTTGACCCTGCTAGTTTGACCGGTCACTAAATCTAATGTATTTGATATCTAGATGTACTATAAGCATATATCGAAAGTGTACATAACATACTGCAACATGATTTCAACCAAGAACTTAAAACACCAAAAACCTGACAGATCTAGAACCTTAAAGAACTTGTCAGACACTGAAAACCCATTTCTGGGTTACCCAGAAATGGTCTGGTCATGGTCGGTCAACGACCTTTGACCAAGAATACCTTGCAATCTGTTCAGGCTATGACCTTGATTCAACTTCCAGAGTATAGATCTCATGACATACTACAAGATTAAACACTTAGAACACAAAAACTAAACACAGACAGAGATCTACAAGGCCTGACATTTTGTTGTCAGACATCAAAAACGAAATTTCTAGATTTTGTAAATCTTCAAATCTGAGCCTCTAGATGTTATGGATCTAACGTCTAGCAACCCAGATCATCATTATACATTACATATAACCTATTTAACACAAAAAAACAACATCTAACATGGGATCAATGGACATATTTTCAAGCAGGGTTTATACCTTTACTTTGATCAATCTTGATCTTAGGCTACTGATTTGTTGCAGATGTTAGTGGGGCTTGAGTATGGGACTGATTTGTCTTATGATTTCGTAGGTTTAAGGGAGAGAGAGTCTAGGTTGTGTACTTGTGCCAAATGATGTAACAAATGAATTTTTCTCTCTCTTTGATCCATTTATACTACTTGAATACAATGAATTTGGCTAGCTAAAAGGCTGAGATTTTCAATTCTAGTCACATGGCTACCCTAGGGTTGGCCAACTACTCCAACTAGACCAAGTTCTACAAGTAAACCTCAATAATGCAATAAGGGCATAATAGTCATTTGTCATATAATTTTAATGGCATTTGTGTAATATCATCCCAAACCCTTAGGGTTTGACCCTAAGGTCTTGCACAATATATTTTGTAGGATTTCTAATTAAGCAAAAAAATAAATAAATAATTAGAATTTTAGTTTCTAAAAATTTGAAATTAGGGTTTTCTTAATTAAATTGGTTTTCTAATTACACTATAAATGAACATTAGTGTTTTAGTGTCCACTAATTAGCATTTAGCTTACAATTAACAAATTAGGGTTACCAAATTAGCAAATTAGGGTTTCTAATTACCAAATTAGGGTTTCGAGTCAATAATTAGGATTTACCTAATTAGCATTTATATTTATAATATTCGACATTTATCACATTATCACGATAACCTAACAATTTTGAACTCTAATTTGTATTTTAAATTAGGGTTTAGCATTTCAAAAATTAGAGTTTCCCACAATAAAACTAGGGTTTGCCATATAACGCCATAATTGACCAACTATTATCAGTCCGTATACATACAGTACATATTTATAGCACTGAAAAATCAAAATATAATTAATATTATATTATTATTCTCATTTCTTGATCAAAATCCAACATTAGGGTTTGGATTCCATATCTGATGTATTCTTCATATATAACTTTATTAATTAAGTTAAAAATAATTATTTCAATTAATCTAACATAAATTCATATAATAAAATAAATAGTTATTATAATAATTCTAAAAATCATTTCATATAGTATTTAAATATGATATAATTATATTTTTATGAAAAATAATTAATAAAAACATTTCTTCTATAAAATTAATTATTATAAGAATATACTTTATAAAAATCAATAATTCTAAATTAACATTATTCGTAAATATTCATGTAATAAATATATTTTTATTTACCACATAAATATATATACACATTATCTTGTACAAATCCTCATCTTTTAAAAAAAATTATATGTAAAATTTCTGATTTAATTATATAGAAAATTTCGGGTTATCACATTCACCCTCCCTTATAAAGATTCCGTCCTCGAAATTATCGTTTTAAAACCTATACATACACGGATACATAGCATATACAATCATTGCAAGTAGATCTCAACCATAATTTGATTGAACTGATCTTTAACTATTCACATAAATCTTGTCTTTCTGATTAAACGGAAATTTTGATTTCTAAAAGAACTCAAATTCTTCCCTCAAAATTTTCTTTGTAAGATAATTTACTATATATATGAAAATCATTTATAATAAAATAAAAATTATACAAATAATACCTGGAGTTCCATTGTCAGCTGCCGCCGTATCCTGGACTGTCATGTTGAGGACCCTTGCAGTAGATTCTGTCGGCTTGTTAGATGATGTTGGTCCTGTGATTGCCAAAGTTTCGCCGCTTTTCCCCATGTTCACACTTTCTGCCTCCGTCCTCTTTTTCGGACAGTCCTTCACCTTATGCTCCTTTGATTCGCACAGAAAACACCCACTAATAGTTCTAGGATTGGGGCAGTTGGGAGAGATATGACCCTCCTGCCCGCACTTAAAACATGCAAATTTACCTTTCAGACATTTCCCCAAATGGTTCTTTCCACAGTTCCCACATTGCACCACCTGCTTCTTCTTTGTACCTTCATGCTTCACCTGCATACCCCCATAGTTGTTTCCCTTCCTCTTTTCATTCCTATTCCCACTGTTTGTTCCTACCTTCCCAGCTCCCTCAACCTTACCCTTGTTCCTTCTTTCCTTGTTGTAGAGGCTCATGACCTCACTCCCCTCCTCAGCAATAATAGCTTTCTCCATGAGTGCAGTAAATGTAGAGATTTGCAACACTGCCACCTTGTTTTAGAGCCAGAGTTTTAATCCCAGCTCAAACCTTCTAGCTTTCCTAGCCTCCGTATCAACTTGATGCGGAGCAAACCTAGCCAATTCATTGAATTTTGCGGCGTATTCTGACACCGTCATATTCTCCTGCTTCAATTCTAAAAATTTAACCTCCATCCTAACCTGCATACTAGATGAAAAATAGTTTTCAAAAAATAAAGTTTTAAACCCTTCCCAAGCAACTACACCTGCTCCTGCCCTCGCCTGATTCTCTTCCCACCAAAAATTTGCCTCACCCTTCATCACGTAGGTGGCAAAAGCGGTCTTTTGCCCCTCAGCTACCCTAGCTATAACGAACGCCTTTTCGATCTCCTTAACCCAAGTTTGGGCTTCAACAAGGTCAGGTGTATCTTTGAATTCCGGCGGTCCCATAGCCTTGAAGTCCTTGAAGTTTGCCAAGCGGTTGTCTGGCTGGTTCCCTGTGGCTGGAATTCCTTGTTGCATTGCCTGAGCTACCATGTTTGCAAATTGCTGCATTGGATCTGGTTGTTGTCCCCCAGCGTTGTTGACAGATTCTTCTGCCCTTTGATTTCTAGTTTGACGTCTTGGCGGCATTATCTGATTAAATAAAACATAATTTAACTTATATTCTAAACCTTAAACTCGTTTCATTACTCAAACATAAGTTCATTTTCATTAAGTCGTAGTAATTTACATAACATAGCCCATATTGCTATCCCTTTGTGACCATAAAAGTCGGGATTTACAACCTTAACTTATACAAAAGTTGAGAATATTACATTAACACATACACACTTATCACAAATATTACATTAGACACACCTACACCACAGAACCTTTACTACCTATTCACTACGCCTTTTTCTTGATCTTGGACAACTTTTTGCTTGATGACCTTCTATCCCACAAATAAAACAGACACATTGCTTTGGATTGGGGAAATGAGGAGAGAAATGTCCCTCATGTCCGCAATTGTAGCAAATATTTTCCCCTTTCCTGCATACACCTTCATGTTTCTTGTCACAATTTGCACACCTTTCTATTCGATTAATTTTTCCTTGGTTTTTATCAAGATTTCCTATATCATGGTCTTTCATCTTTCTTTTCCCCTTCTTGCTCGGAGCTGCGCATGCTTTGTTGCTTTTAGCTCCAATTTGGTCAATTTGGATTTTAAGTTTATCTTGTTCTTCCATTGTTTCTATTAATGCTTTCTGTAGTTGGCTATTTAGTAGTTTTTCTATTTTTCACAGCTTTTCCAAAGAGGAAACCTGGTCCCGCAAATTCTGTACTTCGGTTGATGCTTGATCAGCTCCAACTTCAGTGTCTGAATCATTATATGTCAATTCCACCATTTTCGGATCTGGTATTACGTTTTCCACAATAATCACCTCATCGAGGTTGCTTTCACTTTGAGCCTCTATTTCAGCTATTGGCTTTCATATTGGCTCCTTCTTTACGATCCAAGGGTATCCTAATCCTTTTTCACCTGATATCTACACACATAAATTATCCTGATTAGTATATAATATATACACATAACAAACAATAGTTTTATATAGGTTATTTTTTTTGTTTGACGATGAATTTATCCGAGTCATCTCTTTTTAAACTCTATATAAGTTGTTTATATTTTTAACGTTTCCCTCTATCCGAAGGTAATAGCCTAAGGTCTATCCCACCTAAGGTTTCTAACCTTATAGCTCTGATACCAACCTATTGCGCCCCCAAATTTAAGTACTTGAAACCCAAAATCGGTGCTTCACGATACCATTCTATGAGCAAAATATAACTAATAATAATAACAATAATATAGATTATCAAATATAATTTACATATTATCAGAGTTTTCAATCCCAAGTACGAAACCTTTAAATATTCGTTACATTACATGATAATTAATATATATCATCATTATCCTAATAAAGTCTAGTTATTACAAAAGATAGCATTATCATTCATTCAGCGACCTTCCCTTTCCCTTTGTTCTTAGCAGAGCCTTCAGGTTGATCACACTTAGCTGAAAACATTTAAATTAAGCAAGGATGAGCATTTGAGTGCCCAACAAGTAATAGCAACAATAACAGTTAGCTGAACGAATTAAATGTTTTCTTTGAACGATACTTCTACAACGAATCAGCATTTGTGAAGTAAGTTGAACCAATAATAAACAACATATCATTTCGATTTCAAATTTTTAAAACTACGTATTGACTATAAATGAGGATCAGTTGACAGACTATGAACATTATTTTCTATTTTCGAAAAGGTTACACAGAACTTCATCTGTAAACCGTCATAACTTACGGGCACGGGGGTAATCAGCCCGTTATGCCCTGTATTGATCAATACTACATTAAAGGACGATATTTTTGTCCAACATATCCGCCTTAGGCGCATTAAAGTTTCTCAAATTTTGGATGTTCATACCAGTCTAGAATCCAAACCAAAATAATTCGGTTGGATAATGATAAAGTTCTTATCTTGTTCAACAACACTTTTAAGTTTGTGTCTAGCCAGATCAAATAGCTTAGACGGCTTTTAATTCAATGTGTACATACTGGACACCAATATGTATGTATCAACATGATATAAAATATAATGATTATCCAAGTGAGGACACTTGTATAACCATGTTTAGAAATTAACGAATAGAAAATATATCTGGATTTACAATAACAGAATAAAAGGAACTTGTACAACAATTATAATTTAATAACTTACTTATACAGAATCATTGCATAAGTGTATACAAAGGTTGAAATATTTGAACAATTGAAATGAATAGTTCAGATATTATCTTACGAATTTCCGTTGCATAAAGTAAATGCAAAGGGTTAGATACTTGCCTTGTCTGCTGCTTACACAACTTAGATTTATCTTTTATATCAAGCCCTATAATTAAATAGATCATTCGTTCGATTAGAATAATATATCATATCACATTGTACTGCTATTTGTAGTCAGCACATAACCTAATCACATTGTCATGGAAGTTTAACAACCATTGAATCACAAATAAACATTCATCAAGTCAATCTATCTAAGTTCAGATCAATTTCTGAAATATGTCAGTGTACTGACAACTTGACCGGGTATTTATCGAGTCTAAGACTATATAGTAGTTCAATATCCATTTAGATGACTTATATATCAGTCACATTATTTTTCATGACCTTATAATAATTTTTAAATAATTATTACAATTTATCATAATTTTTGAAATACCGAAATTATTATTAAATGATTTAAGTATTAAGTAATTTCATTATCATTAACATTTAACTAATATTAAACTATTAATGAAACCATTGCCAAAATATTAAGTTATTTAAAAATAACTTAAAATATTTTTAAAACATTTATATTACCTTTAAATGAGTTTTAAAATAATTAAAATCATTTTTAAATACTTACCATTAATATAAAAATATTAATGTATTATTTATCCAAATATTAAAAGTAATTAATTATAACTTAAAATATTTTTAATTCATTTATATCCCTTTTTAAATGATTTTTAAATCAATAAAATCATTTTTAAACTATTTATTTAATATAATTATTAAATAAATTAATATCATTAATATTAAATTATTAATAAAATCTACCTTTAAATATTAAAAGTTATATTTTATAACTTAAAATATTTTTTTATAACACTTAAACAATTTTTATACTATTTTTAAATCATTAATTCTATTTTTACATAATTTATTTAATGTATTTATTAAATAAAATAATTATCATTAGTATTAATTTATTAATGAAATTCATCACATAATATTAAAAGTTATTAAGAATAACTTAAAATATTTTCTTATATCATAATATATTTTTAAATGATTTTTCATGTTTTAAACTCATTTTTAAATAATTTATTTAATATAATAATTAAATAAATTAAATACTTTTAATATTTTAAAAATATTAAATATTTATGAAATATATTAAAAATAATTAAAAACTAATTTTCGGATTTTAAAATAATTTTTTAATAATTTATTTTGTATTTTTAATAATTAAAAACTAATTTTTTATAATTATTTAATAAAAATATAGTTTTTATATTGAAATTGTCGCTAAAGACCACCTATAGTGACAGAACTATCGCTATAGGTGTTCTTCATGTTCTTCATGCAAACCCAGATCCTCATACACAGTTTCGAGTGAGCAACTTTGACCAACCTTTAATGACAGATCATGAAGTTTCTGGGAAAGATAAAGGTTAGAGGTTGTAGTACTAATGTAATATTACAAGATCAAACAACAAACATAATCAACAAGCACAACAAAAGCGAGATCTAAGCCTTCAAAGTAGATGTCAGAACTGTTCTTCATTTTTTGGGTTACCCAGAAATGTTGAACAGTTCGACCTGTCCATTTTAGGCTTCCACAACTTGTATTTCGGTTGATGTTTTAGTGATCTAAAAGCTGCAGTGTGTAGTCCGTATGTAAATGAAGAGATCTAACACCAAATATCAACAAAACATCAACAGAATCAATAGATCTGGACCGGTCAATGCATGTCAGAAGCTGGGCTCTTAGGTTTTCTGGGTTACCTAAAAAACCATTTTTGTGCTTGACCCTGCTAGTTTGACCGGTCACTAAATCCAGTGTATTTGATATCTAGATGTACTATAAGCATATATCGAAAGTGTACATAACATACTACAATATGATTTCAACTAAGAACTTAAAACACCAAAAACATGACAGAACTAGAGCCTTAAAGAACTTGTTAGACACTGAAAACTCATTTCTGGGTTACCCAGAAATGGTCTGGTCATGGTCGGTCAACGACCTTTGACCAAGAATACCTTGCAATCTGTTCAGGCTATGACCTTGATTCAACTTCCAGAGTATAGATCTCATGACATACTACAAGATTAAACACTTAGAACACAAAAACTAAACACAGACAGAGATCTACAAGGCCTGACATTTGGTTGTCAGACATCAAAAATGAAATTTCCAGATTTTGTAAATCTTCAAATCCGAGCTAGATGTTATGGATCTAACGCCTAGCAACCCAGATCATCATTATACACTACATACAACATATTTAACACAAAAAAACAACATCTAACATGGGATCAATGGACAGATTTTCAAGTTGGGTTTATACCTTTACTTTGATCAATCTTGATCTTAGGCTACTGATTTGTTGCAGATGTTAGTGGGGCTTGAATATGGGACTGATTTGTCTTATGATTTCGTTGGTTTAAAAGAGAGAGAGTCTAGGTTGTGTACTTGTGCCAAATGAGGTAACAAATGAATTTTTCTCTCTCTTTGATCCATTTATACTACTTGAATACAATGACTTTGGCTAGCTAAAAGGCTGAGATTTTCAATTCTAGTCACATGGCTACCCTAGGGTTGGCCAACCTCTCCAACTAGACCAAGTTCTACAAGTAAACCTCAATAATGCAATAAGGGCATAATAGTCATTTGTCATACAATTTTAATGGCATTTGTTTAATATCGTCCCAAACCCTTAGGGTTTGACCCTTAAGGTTTAACCCTAAGATCTTGCCCAATAAATTTTGTAGGATTTCTAATTAAGCAAAAAAAAAATTAGAATTTTAGTTTCTAAAAATTTGAAATTAGGGTTTCCTTAATTAAATTGGTTTTCTAATTACACTATACATGAACATTAGTGTTTAGTGTCCACTAATTAGCATTTAACTTACAATTAACAAATTAGGGTTATCAAATTAGCAAATTAGGATTTCTAATTACCAAATTAGGGTTTCGCGTCAATAATTAGGGTTTAACTAATTAGCATTTATATTTATAATATCCGACATTGATCACATTATGACGATAACCTAACAATCTTGAACTCTAATTTGTATTTTAAATTAGGGTTTAGCATTTCAAAAATTAGGGTTTTCCATAGTAAAACTAGGGTTTGCCATATAACGCCATAATTAACCAACCATTGTCAGTCTGTATACATAAAGTACATATTTATAGCACTGAAAAATCAAAATATAATTAATAATATATTATTGTTCTCATTCCTTGATTAAAATCCAACATTAGGGTTTGGATTCCATATCTGATTTATTCTTCTTATATAACTTTATTAATTAAGTTAAAAATAATTAACTCAATTAATCTAACATAAATTCATATAATAAAATAAATAGTTATTATAATAATTCTAAAAATCGCTTCATATAGTATTTAAATATTATATAATTATATTTTCATGAAAAATAATTAATAAAAATATTTCTTTTATAAAATTAATTATTATAAGAATATACTTTATAAAAATCAATAATTCTAAATTAACATTATTTGTAAATATTCATGTAATAAATATATTTTTATTTACCACATAAATACATACACACATTATCTTGTACAAATCCTCATCTTTTAAAAAAAAATTATACGTAAAATTTCTGATTTAATTATATAGAAAATTTCGGGTTATCACAATCCAAGTCTTGGATGAGAGTCATAGTTTTGAATGATATTTCTATTGTTAATAAATTTTCTGACGTATTCTTGAAGACTTCTTAGCCTACCCCTAGAGCGTGAAATCGAATTTTGTATTGACCTCAGTACAAAACTCATTTCTTAAACCCTAAAATACTTTCCTCACCTAAAACGAACGTATAATGCGCCAAAGATGTTGGCTCGAGCTATTGAAGATTACGACCATACCATTCAATATTATCGTGGAAAAAGCGAACGTGATAGCTGACGCGTTGAGTAGAAGATCGTATGCATTTACGAGTGCGATGTTGTTAACACAAAAACTCATTTCGTATAACTTACAAATGATGAAGATGGAGTTAAAGACTCTAGAGACCCACGTGAAGATAACGAATATACAAGTAGAATCGACTTTAATCGATGAAGTTAAAGCCGCTCAAGCTACACACCCGAATCTGATGAAAACGAAGAATAAGGTCCAAGAAGGTGTTATTCTAGAAGCAAGAGTCGATGAAGAGAGAAAATTTCAACTCTCGATTTAATTGGCCCATTTGAAATCCTCGATCGAGTAGGAACTGTGGCCTATAGACTCGTTTTACCGCCAAGTACGTCGCGTGTTCATAACGTTTTTCACGTATCGATGTTACGTAAATATGTGGACGACCCGAACCACTTTATTGAATTAAAACTAGACGAGAAAGTAGAAGATTTAACGTATGAGGAGATACGTGTTAAAATCTTAGATAAGAAGGATCATATTCGACACTCAAAGGTTATACCTCAAGAGTTGAAATATGAAATGAAGTCAAGGTATCCTCATCTCTTCGGCATACCAGGTACGTACGTAAATTTTGAGGGCAGAATTTCATAAGGAGGGGAGATTATAAGACCCCGAATTTTATGAAATGAAAGTATTCAATTTTCTTATAATTATTATTTTATTTCGTAAATGGTTAAACTGATAAAAGGTTAAAGTTAAGGGTGATATGTGAAAATTTTTGTAAAGTATGCAAGTTGTTATAAAATATTCGTTTGGTCAGAAAATAATCTTTTTATCGGGGAATATCCGTACGACAGCACCATCATTTGTGGACCCCACAACAGAAGTATTGTCGTAGTAAGAAAATGACATAATTATCTTTTTATAAAAATAACGGCGAAAGTGTTACCGTTAAAACTGTTGAACTACCTGGTAGTAAAATTACAGTAATACGCGTGGTTGTATAGTAGCACACGGTATTGATTATTGATGCTTACGTAATAAGTCACTCAGTTATACTCAATTATTGCTACAGTTATTACTGCATCATATCTCACATATTATTGATTCAATTATTATCACAGTATCATCTGTATATATTATGTTATATTATTAAATCAATAATTGAGACGACAAAGTTATTCATATTATTATTTGCAATATTGATAATGTCTAGAAGTTCTGTCATGGAGAGGTTAGATAATCTAATTGTGTGCCAATAGGGAGAAATCCTTATCGGAAAGCCCCCTCTTTCCTGGGAACGACCTGGTTGTTAAATATTGTGAGTTATAATATTAATGATGAATAACTTCGAGTTGATTAAAGATGAAATTGATGGTTCCATTGTGTGGGAATTATTAGTGTTAATGGAAATCGGCATTTATTTCGATAATAATTAATGTATAGAGGTTATATTGACCAATCGGGTAATTAACCGGATAAATGAGCAATTAATTGCTATTATTTCACATGCTTATAACTATTTGTTCATATGTGTGTACTATTAATTCACATTCTTGTACTATTAGGGAGTTGGTGCAAGATTGATAATACTTGCATGACTAAGTTAAAAATGGAGGTATAGATGGAGGTACTATACTGTAATTAGTTTTTTCACATGATTATACTATTGAGTCACATGAATGACCTATTAATTCACATGATTTACTATTAGGGGAGGTGTTACAAGTTTGGTAATACTTGCAGGACTAAATTAAAAATGAAGAAAAAGATGAAGGTATTATACTGTAATATTTTGAGCCCCAAAACGTGTAATTATTGAAACTATATTTTTCTATAAATAGAAGTTCATTCCTTCATTTCTCAACAATTCACTAAGTCTCACAAGAGCAATTATTATAGAGAAATTATAGAGAAAAAGAAGAAGAGAAGTTTGCTACCTCACTATTCCAGTATCCAGTCTTCTTTTGAGGTAAGGGATATTATTTCTTTCGTATTCATGAAGAGAGCTTCTGTTATTCTATTCTTTATTATTATGTTGGAATAACATGTCTATGCGAAGTACCGCATACATGGTGAAATTCTTCTGTTATTCCATTCTTTATTATTATGTTGGAATAACATGTCTATGCGAAGTACCGCATACATGGTGAAATTCTTCTATTATTCCATCCTTTATTATTCTGTTGGAATATCATGTCTATGCGGATTACGCATGACCTGGTTCCATTCTTTATTATTCTGTTGGAATATCATGTCTGTGCGTATTACTCATGACCTGGTTCCATTATTTATTATTCTATTGGGAATAACCTGTCTGTGCGGTCTATCGCATGCCTGGTGAATTCTTTTGTTATTCTATGCTTTATTATTCTGTTGGAAATGATCTGTCTACGTGGATTACCACATGGCGGATGAAAATCCATTTGCAGTTTCGTATATTCTATTATACTCGTATGGCGGATGACAAGTTAAACACCTTGAGATAAACTCTGCAAACTCTCTCTTCATATTTCTCTACTAAAATGTATGTCGAAGATCACGATACATTTTGTTACTCCTAGGATAGACTGCAAACGGTGTGTTGTGTGCTTCCATCATGATTTTATACTTCAAATCAGAGTCGTTAGGAACACAAAGTCTGGAGTTAACTCGAAGTATTCCTTTTTCGTCGATTCTTGCTTCTGGAATAACACCTTCTTGTACTTTCTTCTTCATACGCATCAGTTCCAGGTCTGTAGCTTGGGCAACTTTAACTTTATCGATTAAAGTCGGTTCTACTAGTATATTTGACATCATCACGTGGGTCCCTAGAGTTTTTAACTCTATTTTCATCCCTTGTAAGTCGTACAAAATAGGTCTTTGTGTTAACAACATCGTACTCGTACCCGCATACGATCTTCTACTCAATGCGTCAGCTACCACGTTCGTTTTTTCAGGATGGTATTGAATGGTATGGTCTTAATCTTTCAACAACTCGAGCCAACGTCGTTTTAGCATGTTGAGTTCCTTTTGGGTGAAGAAATATTTGAGGCTTTTATGATCTGTATAGATCTCCACTTTCTCCCCATACAGGTAATGCCTCCAGATCTTTAACGCAAAAATGATTGTTGCCAACTCTAGATCATGAGTAGGATAATTTCTCTCATATTCTTTAAGTTGTCGTGAGGCATAGGCTATGACTTTTCCATGTTGTATGAGAACACATCCTAAATCACTGCCTGAAAACTAATAACTTTATGAAAATAATCAATTTTAGCATGATGAGTAGTTAACCAATCAATCCCTAAAATCACATCAAATACAAGTATCTTTAAAGAGATGAGATCAACAGGTAATGTGATGGTGCCAACTTGAATCAAGCAAGATTTATAAACAGTGGATGTAATGAAGGTTTCTCTTGATAGAGTTTCAACAGATAAGTCAAAGTCTAATTTCTCAGGGGGTTAATTTCAAACGTTGAGCACAAGCAGGAGAAATAAAAGAATGGGTAGAATCGATATCTAATAAGGAATAGACTTCGCAAGAGTTTATGATTTGCTTACCCATGATAACTTCATTCGGGTTCCTCGCCTTTTGGGACATCACGACAAATGCTCTCCCTTGAACCACCGACTTTGTTTTGTCCGTAGCCGCCTTTGGTGCCACCGTCCCAGCTGGACTTGACTTCGCTACAGGATAAAATCGAGCTATGTGACCGTCTTTTACACAACTAAAACATACCTTGAAAGGTTGTGTACAATTTGTACTTATGTGTCCCTCCTCTCTGCATCTGTAGCATCTAACTAGTGGTCTTTCTCCTCCCCTAGAAACTGTTGTTATTGCTAGTGCAACTCCCGATGTCTTTTTGTCATTGTTAAATCTTCTCTTCTTGAAATTTTCACTTGAATCATTTCTTCTATTATCTTGGCCAAGATTACCACCGAAGTGGTTACCATTTCTGGCACGTTGGTTATGATGAATGTTGCCACTAGTATGACTATTATCTTGCTGCCGGTTGCTGTCTTTTGGTTGAGCTGACTCACAATCTCGCTCCAATAACTGAGCTCTATTTACAATATCTGAATACAAAAAGATTTTATGAGAGATGAGATGTTGACGAATTTTGAGTTTCAAACCTCTTAGAAATATTCGCGTCATTCACTCCTCATTATCTACCAAATAGGATGCAAACCGGGATAACCGTATGAATAGTACCTAGACATGAAAAGTTTAAAATTTAATAAGAAAGTTTAGACCAATATTCCAGTGAAATGATATTAGATGAAGCGCAAAACTTAAGAAATTTCTAATCATTTCAGCAATTATAGAAGCAATACTTACCATAGTAAGTTTAAATTTAGGAATATGAAATGAAATAATATCCCTTACATAATATGGAGTATGAAATAAAATAATATTTCTTACAAGTATTGCAATAAAATAATAACCTTTACCTTAATAAAAATTGGCTTTGACTGGAATATCGGATATTATTCTGAGAAAATCTTGCACAAAAAGCTACACTCAAAGTATCCTTATACTCAAGAGAAATACTCACAATACTATAGAATAAGAATTTCTGATATTGAAGGTGTGTTTTAGGAAGGAGGGGCTACCCCCTATTTATAGTGCAACGGAGGGAGAAAAGTTAAGCAGAGTGCATAACTTTTCCTTTCTATCTCCTTCCGCCTAACCTTCTGCATGCCTAACTCTTCTCATTTTCCATATTTGGGGCCCACTAATTTGGCAACAAAGAAATTCATTGCAAGCATCAATCACCCACCACTTTGAAGAAATAAAATGTGCAGGAGATGCATTAGAAAAGAATAGTGTACGAAGGAATTCAAAACAAAAATAATAACATTCACTCCACTTTTATTCACATGCTGAAATTTATATATTATAATAATAATAATAATAATAATACCATTTAAATTATAAAAAAATTATATTATTATAATGTAATATTATAATAATATATTTGAATGAATATTTTATCGGAGAAAATAATTATGACACCCCCAAATCTAGGTACTTCATTCCCACAAGACTTGGTGTTCACTTTCCAATCATTCATATTTATCTACCCAAACATATTAAAATGAAATCATAAATCCTCCCTTTAAATAGGGTTACATCATTGATTAAAAATCTTCCCAGGTTATCTAACCTTTAAACATCATGTAAGTACGGAAATAAACTTATTACATCACATCATTAATTTAAAAGTCTATCATCATAACATTAAATAAAATTACAAGTCTTCATCACTTGCCCATTTTTTTCCTTTCCTTTGCTAGATGAAGGCTCATCTACCTTCTCAACTTTAGCTGTAATGAGTGTATAAATATGTAAGAGTGAGCAAAATAAATGCTCACTAGATATAACAATGAATCAACAAGATAATGATAACTGCCAATGAATAGTGTAACATTCCATATTTTTAAATGTAAGTTATAAATATTTATTGATTTATATAAATATTTATTGGATGTGTTTATTATTGAATAAGTAATTGTTCAATTTGATTGAGTTGTTTTAGTTAATTATTTATTTGTTAAATAATTAATGTGTTATGTGGATTGAGTTATGTGATTAAGTGATTTATTTAATAAATTGTTATTTCATAAAGTGTGACAAATAACTATATTATAAAGAGTTATTAAAATAAATTAAAGTAATTTAAGTTGGTTTTGTCCAAACAATGCTTAAGGTTATTAAGTGTTTAATTATAAATTAGTTAAGCCAAACAAAGCCTACGACTTTTGAATTTTGAAATTTAAATGATTAATAAAATAATAATATAATATATACGTTAGTTTTATAACTGATATGTTATTAAATTAGACATATTAAGGTTAGCGGTTTTATTTTACGCGTTATAGCTATCGGTTGTTTTCTTTTACACATTCTAGAATTCTAGTTGCTGAGAAAAGAGAGAAGAACATTAAGAGAGAATTTCAGATAAAGTTTAAGAGAGAAAAGGATGTGTTTTCAAATAAGTTCTGAGCTTGTCAAAGCTATTCTCAGTGATTATCAAGTGTTGTCAGAACAAATTAAAGGTAGGTTGTATAAATCTTATCATATATGTTTACATTATATAGTTTTTGAGAAATTTTATGTCTCTGTTTTTCTTGAAATAACCGTGTATGAGTTTTTACCAAATTTGTCTGTAAATCTTGTTTTAGAATTTGTTTTGGTATTACATGTTTTGTTGTTATAATTGTTATAACTAGCATGTATGTATATATATATATATATATATATATATATATGAGTGGTATTTCAATCATGTGTTAAAGAAAAAGAAATAGTTTTACTGTGAACATAAACATGTATGAATGTATGTTTTTCAGAGTACCAAAATTTATACTTGTATTGTATGATAATCATGGAATTTAACTGTGATTATATGAATTGGGTAAGAATTAAGTAGAATATAGTTAGAATAAATCAAATTATTTTCTAACTATGATTACAGTGCTTACTATATCAACAATGGAGTTTTGATTTTTAAAAGTTTGGTTTTAAAGGAAAACAGTGTTTTCAAATAATTAGTTCCATGATATTGTTGTTTAGTTGTATAAAATTCGTACACAAATACTTCATAACTTTTATATGTAATTTTCATGAAGTTATACATGTTGTTGGATGTCATTGGCTGTTAAAAATAATTTAGACAGTAGCTTTGCTCTGTTTTTCTGGTTTGGTTCTGTGAGTTTCGGCGCCCCAGCGTCAAAATTCACGCCCCAGCGCCAAATTTTGCGGCCTAGCGCCAAGGTTCGCGCCCCAGCGCCAAAAATGGGCCAAGGCTCACGCCCCAGCACTGTAACTCGCGCCCCGGCGCTGGTACTCACTCCCCGGCGCCACTGATCCGCGCCCCGGCGCCTGAAAAGTTGTCTGAGTTGGGCAGTTTTGACCCCTTATAGTAAAATGGAAATAACTTTCTCATACGAACTCTGATTGAGTTGATTCAAGATGATCCGGAACGAGGACGAATAGACCTACAACTTTCATGCTTTAAGTTTTTTAATTTGAGGTCTCTAACGGTAGTCAAAATGGCCATCTTTAGGACTATTTTGTATTTGGAGCCAATCGGAGGGCGTCGGGATGCACGAATGCAAGTGCAACCCTTTGTGTATTAGTATAACTTAATGATAACATGTTGGACATATAATAGGATGTTGTATCAAGTTGTTAATGTGCATATGGTGCAATGACATGATCACTTAAGTAGTTGTAATAAAGCTAAAAAGTAATGTTCATGAAAAGATGTGATGTTGTTTAAACTTAAACTTAGTTAGTAACTATACTAAGAGTATTAAAGTAACTCATAAAGGTAATGTTAGTGTAACTAATGTGTATTGTCAATACATATGATATGTGTAGGACTTGGGGTGAACGTGAATAGTAATTGTTTAACCTAAGCACGAGGCATGTTCCCTAGCCTTCGCTACTTTATTATTCAGCAATGTTGCTTTTCACTGTTATGTTATACTTAAGCAAGTTTTCTAATTCTAAAGCTTCGTTATGCAAAATTCATATGCTATACTTTATTGAGTAAAGTATTTCCATTAAGCAACTTCATTTTATCCAGTTATTCATGATGATACAAGTTCTCATCTCTGCACTTTCGTTGAGATAGTTATTATGATTATGCAAGTTTTCTTAACTCTAAACTTGTTATATTAGCATGCAAGTACCTTTAGTTTATCGTTCAAGCTATTATTTGTTGTGCATGCTTGATATTAAATTCTAAGATGTAACCTTAGCTTAATGTTATTCAAAGCAAGGTATGATGTGTTATTCAATAGTTATGCTATTAGATAATCCCTAAAGCATGAACTTAGAACGAAATACTTATTCAGTTATGATTATTCAATAACATAGTGTTATTATCTTTTATTCAACTAATCCTTAGTTGATGTCCGTTGAATTTCAAATTACCTTGAAGTGTATCCAAACCAAACTATCTTTGGGGCGGACTTGTACTCAAAATACAAAGATGAACAACCCTATTTATAGGGGTTACGCTTAGTTTTGTACTTTGCGCTGAAATGTTTGTATACAATACATGTACGAAGGGCTGATCCCCCTAAGTACCTTAAAGTCATTACGGTCGTATGACCGTAAAAGTTTAAGTTGAAAGATTACTTATAAATGTGGACAAGGTTCGTGGTCATTAGACCCTCAGTGAATGTTTAAAATATTAATAGAACTCATTGTTTAGTTCTATTGAGCCCCTGAATGGGCAAGGAAAGTCTAAGATGTTAATAGAATCTATTGTTCAATTCTATTGAGCCCCTGAATGGGCAGAGAATGTAAAAGTTATTCATTGTTATTTCAAGTGAGCCTTGTTTGCTCACTCTTGCCTGTAAAATCCTTACAGCTACAGATGGAAAGGGTGACGTACCTAGCACCAGTAAAGGAAAGGGAAAGATGAACAAGTACTGAAGACTTGTAATAGTTTTGATAGTTTTATTATCAGACTTTGGTTTAAAGAATATAATGAAGTTTATTTAAATTTTCCGCATGAATGATTGTATGTAAAGGTTAGATAACCTGGGAGATATTATTTTATGTAATTCTTGTACGGGCAGGTTTATTATTCAATTTTATTTATGATTGGGTAGTTATAAATGAATGTTTTGATTACGTGAATACCAAATCTTGAGGTAATGAAGTACCGAGATTTGGGGGTGTCACAGGTTGGTATCAAAGCTTTAGGTTATGAACCTAGGTGGGGGGAAAAGCCTTAGGAAGTAACCTTTGAAAAGATAGTGGAGATAACTCTTATCGAGTTTTTAAGGAAGAGGTAATAAAACACGTATGTGCTTATGTGTTTATAATTTCTGTGCTCGCGAGTGTCGAGTAGAATGATTAATAACTAAAACTTTAAAATTTTGTTGTCAAGATGACTAATGTCGGAGAATCCAGTCAGGCTAGGGAGGAGGGACCTCAAATGCCTATAGAGGAGGAGCCTCGTGACATTCAAGTAGTTTGGGAACAACTACTACCACGGGAGTCAGCCCCGTTGGTCACAGTGGTTGAAGATGAGGATGATGATGTGGAGACGGATGAGGAGGATCCCATGGAGTTGCCACAGGAGGATGAAGATAACGAGGACGAGGAGGAGGAGACTCCACTAACCTCGATGGATGCTCGTATGTATGATGAGGTCTACGACCGTAACGTGGAACTTCAGGACACAGTTGAGGAGTTGTAGGAGATAGTAGCTGAACAATAGACTGCAATGACACAGAAGGACGACGACATCCAGGATCGAGATGAACGTCTAACTAATGCTAAAGAGAAGTTGATGCAGACTGAAGGAGAGAAGGAACAACTGATCGAGATGGTCGTGGAACTGAAGAAAAAGCTGAATAAAGAAGCTACCAAGAGGGCGAGAGCTGAAGAAGCATACGAGGAAGCTTATCAACGAACTGGAAGAGCAGTAAGGGACGCACAAGCAAAGAGGATGAAGATGGAAGAGATGGATAAAGTATTCAATACCGTGATCAATCGAGCTCAAGATCAGGTCATGGGTTTTCCAATTCAGTTCGAGACTCTGCCATCATACGTGTTAGATCGCCGAACCATGTTTCGTGTTATGGAAGAAGAGCGTCAAAAGGCTACTGATTATCTTAATAGATCATCGTAGGAAATCTGTCTGCTTTGCAAGTAATAAGTGTTATATAATGTGTAAATCCCGAGTGTTAAGTAACCATGGGATATGAGAATGATGATGTTGTCCTGTAACTTTTGTAGTTCAGGAAAGGAATGTAAATGGTAGTGATGCTATTATTGTTATGTTTTTCGAAGTTATGATGAATAAACAAAAAGCTATTATTTTATTCAAAAGTGTTATGTGGTTATTTTTTTATTTTTATTTTTTTTATGGAGACAAGTTAATTAGAAAATACTTAAAGAAGTTGGGTAATAGTCTAATAGATGTTTTTTTTCTAATATAAAATGCCTCCCAGACGTGAACCACCCCGTCAGAGAACCAATGCGAGAACTAACAATAACGATGTTGAGGATAATCTCGTCCAACAACTAGTGACATTACTAACAGGAGCATTGCAGAATCAACCACAAAACCAAGGCACAATGTTTAAGGAGTTTAAGGCGGTCGGACCACCTGAATTTCGTGGGTCAATGAATCCGGTTGAGGCACAGACCTGGATTATGGAGATTGAGAAGATATTTGAAGTCGCTAGGGTAGGGGATGAACAGAAGACTGCTTTTGCAACATTCATATTGAAAGCAGAAGCTAGTTATTGGTGGCAGACCAATAAAACCCGGGAAGGACCATGAGTGATGACTTGGGATAGGTTTAAGGAGTTATTCTTCGAGACCTACTTCCCAGAGAGTTCTAAGAGTCGGTTAGAGGTTCAGCTTTTGGAACTGAAGCAGGGAGCGATGACGGTGTCTGAGTATGCCGTGAAATTCAACGAATTGGCGAGGTTTGCGCCATATCAAGTCAGCACAAACGAGCGTAAGGCAAAGAGGTTCGAACAGGGACTGAAGCCCTGGCTGTACAGTAGGGTTTCCCTATTCCAGTTGAAGACGTTTGTAGCAGTGATGGAGAAGGCTATACTCGCTGAAGGTGGAGGCGAGGCAGTGACAAAATTTAATTAAGAGCAGAAGAAAAAGAAGAATGAGGTGGAAGTGAAGAATGGTAGCGGAGGCAATGGAAATGGCAATAACAACAACAACTTGAAGAGGAAGTGGAACGGAAATGGGGGTACTGGAAACCGGCAGAGTAACCAACAGTTTAGGAAGTTTGAAGCATGTGCTACATGCGGGAGGTTTCATAAGGGTGTGTGCTTGATGGGGAAACATGCATGTTTCAACTGTGGCCAGGAGGGTCACATCGCCTCAAATTGCACCCAACCCAAGAAGAATGTCTGTTTCACATGTGGATCCAAGGATCATTTTGCTCGTGAATGCCCTCAAAAGAAGGTCGGAGAAACAGTAAGAAGTAAGGGAGGCTGCAGTGGAGGTACTTGGGCCATCGCTGGACCTACAGCGTCAAACAAACCCACAGCCAGAACTTTCAACATGACTGTGCAAGATGCTGTGAAATCAAAAGATGTGGTGTCAGGTATTATCCCAATCAACGATATTAATGCTTATGTATTATTTGATTCGGGTGCTACTTGTTCGTTTATATCTGATGAATTTGCTAAAAGGTTAGAATTGCCTAGAGAAGAACTGAATTTCCCTTTGAACATAGAAATTGCGAATAGGGAGGTGATTCCTGTTAGGTTTGTATACAAGAACTGTAGAGTGAACATTAAAGGGAATATCCTGATGGTAGATTTAATTCCGATTAGGCTCGGGGAATTTGATGTAATTTTGGGAATGGATTGGCTGTTCAAATATGGAGCAGTAATTGATTGTCACAAGAAGTGTGTAAACCTTATAACTCCGTCAAAGGTAGTTTTCTATGGTAGCAAATCGCCTAGACAAATGAAATGTCTGACAATTATGCAGGCCAAGAAGTTGTTGAGTCAAGGTTGTGTGGGTTATTTGGCTTACATAGTCGATACTCAGAAGAAGGGTGTAAAACTGGAGGAGATACCAGTGGTTAGAGAATTCGTAGATGTATTACCGGAGGATTTGTCAGGACTTCCGCCTGATAGAGATATTGAGTTCGTAATCGATTTAGTGCCAGGAACTGCACCGATATCGAAGGCCCCGTACAGAATGGCTCTGATAGAAATAAAGGAACTCATGGTGCAACTGCAAGAACTGCTAGATAAGAAGTATATTCAACCAAGCGTGTCACCGTGGGGAGCGCCGGTATTATTTGTGAAGAAGAAGGACGGATCAATGCGTCTTTGCATTGATTATAGGGAGTTAAACAAGGTCACTATTAAGAATAGGTATCCGTTACCTAGAATAGATGACTTGTTTGATCAGTTGAAGGGTGCTAAATACTTCTCGAAAATAGATTTGAGAAGTGGGTATCACCAATTGAAGGTAAGAAAGGAGGATATACCTAGAACGACATTCATGGATGTATTTTGGTTTAACAAATGCCCCTGCTGCGTTCATAGATTTGATGAACATGGTATTTAAACCATTCTTAGACAAGTTCGTAGTGGTGTTTATCGACGACATTCTGGTGTATTCCAAAACTCAAGAAGAACACGTGGAACATTTACGTCTGGCATTGGAGACACTAAGAAAGGAAAAGTTGTACGCAAAATTCTCTAAGTGTGAATTTTGGCTCGATCGTGTACAATTTTTGGGTCATGTGATTGACAAAGAAGGAATTTCAGTAGATCCATCGAAAGTGGAAGCTGTAATCAATTGGGAACAACCAAGGACACCTTCGGAGGTGAGGAGTTTCTTGGGGCTGGCCGGTTATTATAGAAGATTTATACAAGATTTTTCTAAGATAGCCACTCCGTTAACAAATTTGACACGAAAAGCTGTGAAATTCGTTTGGACGAAAAAGTGTGAAGAGAGCTTCCAAGATTTGAAGAAGAAGCTAAGTATGGCACTTGTGTTAACCCTGCCGGATAATACAGGAAATTTTATGGTGTATAGTGATGCCTCACACAAAGGATTGGGTTGTGTTCTTATGCAAAACGGCGAAGTTATTGCCTATGCATCAAGACAACTGAAGGATTATGAGAAAGGTTATCCGACTCATGGTTTAGAATTGGCTGCAGTGGTATTTGCTCTCAAGATATGGAGACACTATCTGTATGGAGAGAAATGTGAGATCTATACAGACCACAAGAGTCTGAAGTATATTTTCAATCAGAAGGACTTGAACTTGCGTCAGAGGAGATGGATGGAATTGATAAAGGATTACGATTGTGAGATTTTTTATCATCCGGGCAAAGCGAATGTGGTTGCAGATGCTTTAAGTAGGAAAGGTCGGGAGAAATTAATGCTGATAACAACTCAGGAGGAGCTCATTTCAGCAATGACAAAGTTAGAACTGGAAATCAAATTTTCACAGGAATCCGACGAACGACTATCTCAGCTAGAAGCAGGTCCAACTTTACTGGACAAGGTGAAAAACGCTCAGTTACAAGATGAAGAATGTGGAAAGATAAAAGAGAATATGGTTGATAGTAGCAATACGAAATACAAGGTCGATACCAAAGGATTACTATGGTACGAGGGAAGAATCTGGGTTCCAGCAACACCAGAACTGAAAAATAAAATCTTGACCGAAGCTCATAGCTCAAGATATTCGATTCATCCAGGAAGCACGAAGATGTATCAAGATTTACGCCGACATTTTTGGTGACTGAATATGAAAAGGGATGTTATAGAATGCGTGGCTAAATGTTTGACATGTCAAAGAGTAAAAGCCGAACATTAAAGACCCAGCGGATTACTTCGACCGTTGGAAATACCAGAATGGAAATTGGAGTATATCACGATGGATTTTGTGGTGAGTCTTCCAGCTACTCAGAGAGGATGCGATGCAATTTGGGTGATAGTGGACAGACTGACAAAATCAGTGCACTTTCTACCAATAAAGATTAGGTTCAATCTTGGTCAGTTGGCAAGATTGTACATCAAAGAGATCGTTTCGAGACATGGAGTGCCAGTGTCAATTGTGTCTGATAGAGACCCGCGATTCACGTCAAACTTCTGGAAGAGACTACAAGAATGCATGGGAACTCAATTACGAATGAGTACGACTTATCATCCACAAACAGATGGCCAAAGCGAACGAACGATCCAGACATTGGAAGATATGCTGAGAGCATGCGTCATGGATTTCAAAGGAAGCTGGGAAGAGCAATTACCGTTGGTGGAATTCGCCTACAATAATAGTTATCACACAAGCATCGGCATGCCGCCTTACGAAGCGTTATACGGCAGAAAGTGCAGAACTCCATTGTGTTGGGATGAAGTTGGTGAACGTCAACTACTAGGACCAGAATTAGTGCAACAAACTGCTGAGGTTATCAAACTCATCAGGATAAGATTGGTAGCAGCTCAAGATCGACAGAAGAAGTATGCTGATCAACACAGGCAAGATCGTGCATTTGACGTAGGAAGCTATGTATTCCTAAAAGTTTCTCCTTGGAAGGGGAAAATTCATTTTGGTAAGAAGGGAAAACTAAGCCCGAGGTTTATTGGACCCTTTGAAGTGCTGCGAAAAGTTGGAGAGATAGCTTTCGAGGTAGCTCTACCTCCAGAGTTGGAAAACATTCATAATATTTTTCATATTTCGGTGTTACGACCATATAAACCCGATTACAATCACGTGATCGAGTACGAACCGTTGCAGTTCTAGAAAGATTTGTCTTATGAAGAGGTTCCTATCCAGATTGTCGACAGGAAAGAACAAGTGCTCAGGAATAAAGTGATACCTTCTGTGAAGGTGATATGGAGAAACCACAATGCTAAAGCAGCAACGTGGGAACTCGAAGAGAAAATGATGAAAGAGTACCCTGAGTTATTTGTTTAATCTGTGTCTTCGATTCTGGGGACAGAATCTTTATAAGTAGGGAAGAATGTAACGAATGTGTTATTTGAGTTGTGATTCTGAGGACAGAATCCTTATAAGAGGGGAATGATGTAACATTCCATATTTTTAAATGTAAGTTATAAATATTTATTGATTTATATAAATATTTATTGGATGTGTTTATTATTGAATAAGTAATTGTTCAATTTGATTGAGTTGTTTTAGTTAATTATTTATTTATTAAATAATTAATGTGTTATGTGGATTGAATTATGTGATTAAGTGATTTATTTAATAAATTGTTATTTCATAAAGTGTGACAAATAACTATGTTATAAAGAGTTATTAAAATAAATTAAAGTAATTTAAGTTGGTTTTGTCCAAACAATGCTTAAGGTTATTAAGTGTTTAATTAAATTAGTTAAGCCAAACAAAGCCTACGGCTTTTGAATTTTGAAATTTAAATGATTAATAAAATAATAATATAATATATACGTTAGTTTTATAACTGATATGTTATTAAATTAGACATATTAAGGTTAGCGGTTTTATTTTACGCGTTATAGCTATCGGTTGTTTTCTTTTACACATTCTAGAATTCTAGTTGCTGAGAAAAGAGAGAAGAACATTAAGAGAGAATTTCAGATAAAGTTTAAGAGAGAAAAGGATGTGTTTTCAAATAAGTTCTGAGCTTGTCAAAGCTATTCTCAGTGATTATCAAGTGTTGTCAGAACAAATTAAAGGTAGGTTGTATAAATCTTATCATATATGTTTACATTATATAGTTTTTGAGAAATTTTATGTCTCTGTTTTTCTTGAAATAACCGTGTATGAGTTTTTACCAAATTTGTCTGTAAACCTTGTTTTAGAATTTGTTTTGGTATTACATGTTTTGTTGTTATAATTGTTATAACTAGCATATATATATATATATATATATATATATATATATATATATATATATATATATATATATATATGAGTGGTATTTCAATCATGTGTTAAAGAAAAAGAAATAGTTTTACTGTGAACATAAACATGTATGAATGTATGTTTTTCAGAGTACCAAAATTTATACTTGTATTGTATGATAATCATGGAATTTAACTGTGATTATATGAATTGGGTAAGAATTAAGTAGAATATAGTTAGAATAAATCAAATTATTTTCTAACTATGATTACAGTGCTTACTATATCAACAATGGAGTTTTGATTTTTAAAAGTTTGGTTTTAAAGGAAAACAGTGTTTTCAAATAATTAGTTCCATGATATTGTTGTTTAGTTGTATAAAATTCGTACACAAATACTTCATAACTTTTATATGTAATTTTCATGAAGTTATACATGTTGTTGGATGTCATTGGCTGTTAAAAATAATTTAGACAGTAGCTTTGCTCTGTTTTTCTGGTTTGGTTCTGTGAGTTTCGGCGCCCCAGCGTCAAAATTCACGCCCCAGCGCCAAATTTTGCGGCCTAGCGCCAAGGTTCGCGCCCCAGCACCAAAAATGGGCCAAGGCTCACGCCCCAGCACTGTAACTCGCGCCCCGGCGCTGGTACTCACTCCCCGGCGCCACTGATCCGCGCCCCGGCGCCTGAAAAGTTGTCTGAGTTGGGCAGTTTTGACCCCTTATAGTAAAATGGCAATAACTTTCTCATACGAACTCTGATTGAGTTGATTCAAGATGATCCGGAACGAGGACGAATAGACCTACAACTTTCATGCTTTAAGTTTTTTAATTTGAGGTCTCTAACGGTAATCAAAATGGCCATCTTTAGGACTATTTTGTATTTGGAGCCAATCGGAGGGCGTCGGGATGCACGAATGCAAGTGCAACCCTTTGTGTATTAGTATAACTTAATGATAACATGTTGGACATATAATAGGATGTTGTATCAAGTTGTTAATGTGCATATGGTGCAATGACATGATCACTTAAGTAGTTGTAATAAAGCTAAAAAGTAATGTTCATGAAAAGATGTGATGTTGTTTAAACTTAAACTTAGTTAGTAACTATACTAAGAGTATTAAAGTAACTCATAAAGGTAATGTTAGTGTAACTAATGTGTATTGTCAATACATATGATATGTGTAGGACTTGGGGTGAACGTGAATAGTAATTGTTTAACCTAAGCACGAGGCATGTTCCCTAGCCTTCGCTACTTTATTATTCAGCAATGTTGCTTTTCACTGTTATGTTATACTTAAGCAAGTTTTCTAATTCTAAAGCTTCGTTATGCAAAATTCATATGCTATACTTTATTGAGTAAAGTATTTCCATTAAGCAACTTCATTTTATCCAGTTATTCATGATGATACAAGTTCTCATCTCTGCACTTTCGTTGAGATAGTTATTATGATTATGCAAGTTTTCTTAACTCTAAACTTGTTATATTAGCATGCAAGTACCTTTAGTTTATCGTTCAAGCTATTATTTGTTGTGCATGCTTGATATTAAATTCTAAGATGTAACCTTAGCTTAATGTTATTCAAAGCAAGGTATGATGTGTTATTCAATAGTTATGCTATTAGATAATCCCTAAAGCATGAACTTAGAACGAAATACTTATTCAGTTATGATTATTCAATAACATAGTGTTATTATCTTTTATTCAACTAATCCTTAGTTGATGTCCGTTGAATTTCAAATTACCTTGAAGTGTATCCAAACCAAACTATCTTTGGGGCGGACTTGTACTCAAAATACAAAGATGAACAACCCTATTTATAGGGGTTACGCTTAGTTTTGTACTTTGCGCTGAAATGTTTGTATACAATACATGTACGAAGGGCTGATCCCCCTAAGTACCTTAAAGTCATTACGGTCGTATGACCGTAAAAGTTTAAGTTGAAAGATTACTTATAACTGTGGACAAGGTTCGTGGTCATTAGACTCTCAGTGAATATTTAAAATGTTAATAGAACTCATTGTTTAGTTCTATTGAGCCCCTGAATGGGAAAGGAATGTCTAAGATGTTAATAGAATCTATTGTTCAGTTCTATTGAGCCCCTGAATGGGCAAAGAATGTAAAAGTTATTCATTGTTATTTCAAGTGAGCCTTGTTTGCTCACTCTTGCCTGTAAAATCCTTACAGCTACAAATGGAAAGGGTGACGTACCTAGCACCAGTAAAGGAAAGGGAAAGATGAACAAGTACTGAAGACTTGTAATAGTTTTGATAGTTTTATTATCAGACTTTGGTTTAAAGAATGTAATGAAGTTTATTTAAATTTTCCGCATGAATGATTTTATGTAAAGGTTAGATAACCTGGGAGATATTATTTTATGTAATTCTTGTACGGGCAGGTTTATTATTCAATTTTATTTATGATTGGGTAGTTATAAATGAATGTATTGATTACGTGAATACCAAATCTTGAGGTAATGAAGTACCAAGATTTGGGGGTGTCACAAATAGGCTCATCAAAATTGAATAGTACTCTATCAATAATAATTAAAGACTGGAATCAAAATATAGAATATATATCTGAGGGTCGTAAGACCATGAACTATGTCCACAATTGTAAGTAATCTTTCAACTTCAACTTTAACAGTCATAAGACTATAAGGACTCCTCGTACTTAGGGGGATCAGCCCTTCGTACAATGTATTGTGCACAAACATTTCAACGCTAAACGTAAATTATCCCCTAATAATAGGGTTGTTCATCTTAGTATTTAGAGTACAAGTCCGCACCAAAGAAAGTTTGGTTTGGATAAGCTTTCAAGGGTAATTTGGAGTTTAACGATCATCAACTAGAGGACTAGTTGAATTAATAGTGTGAAATAACACAACAGTTGATCAATAATAACATAATATGGAACAATGAATAAGTGTAAGTGAACTATCTATATTCTGAACTCATACTTGGAAATAACTACAAAGCATAAGTATTGAATGTCAATAAACCTTGTTTGAAAAATATTAAACTAGGTCTATGAATTATTGAATATACATTAAGTAATAGCAAGCTGAAAATAAAGCTTGCTCATTATGAGAATAGCTTGTGTCAAATAATTGTACTAAGATAATTCAACATTAGAAATTAGAATTCAAGAAAATTGCATTCTTTGTACATGAAGGACAATAAAGAAACTTGTCTAACAATAAACAAGTTAGAATACATCAATAAATATTGGAATTCAAACTTATTCGAGTAAAATAAGGTCATAGCTAGCTTGTTCAAATCATGATTAAGACTACAAGAGTTCGCTTAATGAAACTTTAAAGTAAGAACTTGCTCAATCAAAAGAATGAAGTTACACAATGTAATAATAGAACTAACTCAACAAAAGTGTAGAGTTAGAAAACTTGCCTCGAGCGTAAGCTAAAATATCAAAACTCACGTTCACCTATACACTATAACGACCCCAAAATTCATACAATTTAATTATCGACTTTGGTCGTTAACAATACGTCTAACTTTTGATTTTACATCATAATTCGATGTTAAGCTTAATAAAATGCGGAATAATTTAAATTTTTCTGTCATCTTACTTTAATTCCCTAAATCAAAACCTTTATCATTTACATATCTTTGAATCAATCCTATTTTATGATACGCTTAATCAAAGTTATTATATATACTTACATAACAAATCGATATCCTTTATACATCGGACGATTCAAACTTTAACTTTACAACTCAACATAAAATATACATACATAAAATATTGAGTACATCTCATGAACCTTAATCATAGTTTAAAGAAATAACAACTTTAGCTAAAATAGTAATATTTGTATATTACATCTGATTCATGTCTTTCAAGTACCACATAGTGTTACCTTCAATCCTTCACCTGCAAAAATGGTTATTTGCAAGGTTGAGCTCAACAGCACAGCAAAATCTAACAGTTTTCATGCATCACGTAGCATATAATAACATGCTCAACATATATCTCATAAACATTAGACTAATATAACATACATGCTACAGTTCATATAACAAGTATAAAGATTGAGTTCCTTACTCAATCAGCTTGTTTTACTCAATTAACGTAGTCATAAGTTGACTTTAACATTTCATACTTTCAACATATATATAATACATCATATTCTTTGCAATAAAGATTTAACACAGTTAATCATCAAGTTCACATAGCAAATAGGAACCGAAAGACTTGCCTTGATCGTTGTTTACCAACAATAGTTTAACAGCTTACAGCTATCTGCACTTCACGTGCCCTACACAATTATATAATCATACACATCAACTATTAGTCACATAGCAATGCATAGTAGTTGTAATATAAACTTACTCTATATCCCATAACCCTTCCTATTATCACTACACAATGTTCAAATTGATTGTGTTAACTTTCGCCTTATATCTCACTATATTTCATACTCGAAGTTCATTCAAGTGCTTAAGTCTTTCTAAGAATCATTATTGGTTTTATATTAACCCCATTTCATATCTTATAATATTCATTTCATTTGACTTAAAACACTTTTTACGTTCATTAACACTTGTCACGGCGTTTCGACGTTTATTCGTCACACGCTCGATTTGCCTCTCTTGTGTATACTTAGTATGCTTATACAACTTATCTAATACATCATTTATCAATGTTAAGTATCATTATATTTACTAACATTAATATTTTATAACTTAAAACAATATCTTTTATTGTCAGAAGCACTACACTTGCATACGTGCATGCCCGACGCCCTCCGATTGCCTCTGAAAACATAACAGTCCCAAAAATGACCATTTTGACCCTTTTTAATGACCTCAAATTGAAACACTTAAAGCACAAAAGTTGTAGGTCTATTCGTCCTCGTTCCGGATCATCTTGAATCGCCTAAATCGGAGTTCGTATGATAAAGTTATGACTGTTTTATCAAAATAGGTCAAAGCAGTCACACCTGACATACTTTGGGCGCCCACGCGCCACATCCAGTGCGCCCGCACCAGTCCCACGCTCCTGGGCGGCGCGCCCGCACTCGGCCTCGTCCAGTTTACAGTTTTTGCCATAACTTTCTCGTTTTAAGTTAGAATTAGTTGGTTTTCGATTCTATGGACTCGTTAAACTCTTAGCTACTCATCTAGAGAATAATTATAACACTTCAAACATATTAACAAATCATTTTAAGGGTTCCAATTCAGTGTTCATGCTATATTTTCATGTTTTAAACACATTTAGCGAATTCAATTGCCACGACTTCGTTTCTTAACCAATTGACATGATTCAAACTATGTCGTTTTCGTTTCTTCACATACTAACATAATCAAATACCAATTTATAGATTATAACCCATATTAGACATAAAATTTCGTACTTTCTTAAGCCATTTCATATGAACATAAACACTGTTATTTATTTCTTCTTCTTACAAACCAATTTCATGAATTTGACAACTGATACAACACTCATATATGATGACAACAGATTCTACAATATAACCCACATCACATAATCACGTTTAAAACAACAAATCAACAAAATCCAATTTTAGAAAATAGAAAAATTACAAGACTGAGAATTAGAATTAGGGGTAAATTATACCTAAATCCTTTGATTGTTGAGAAGAAAAATAATAAGAACCTTGATACTCCAACTCCTTAGCAAGATATACAAAGAATCTCTCTCTTCCTCACAAACTCTCTTTCTCTGCTCTTAGGCTTTAAAAGAATACGTGAAATAAAATAAGCCAACTGATAATCGTGGATATCAGTTAACAAAACCAATAGGCTTCAGTTACAGTAAACCAAAAGCCATAAGGCTGCATTTGGTTACACACAATTTCTCACATACTAGATTATTTTAATAATATTATATTATATAGTTTTTATTTTTTACACATGTAACCAATTTACATAACTTACAATGATAATTAAAATAATTATAATTTTATTATAATTATTCTGATGATTAATAAATAATCATATATCTAATTTAATTAATAAATTAGACTTAAACATCACTTTATTTAATTACTTATTTTCTTTTATATTAAACAACTCATTTAATTTAATTAATTCATTAAATTAAATCTTCAAAGAATAAATTTATATTTGGTTTAATTTAATTATCATACACACGTAACTAAATTATTATACCACAATTTCATAAATTATTTATTTTTCTTAATAAATAAATTATTTAAAATATTTATTTAATTCAGTAAATATTTAAAATAATTATCAAATTCATTTAATTTCTTCAATAGTTAACTTAACTATTAAACCTCGCTTTTCTAATATATGAATATATATATATATATATATATATATATATATATATATATATATATATATATATATATATATATATATCTTCACACCAGATCACATATTTCAAAATATATAGCACGTATATATACATATTCAAACTCAAAACATCTCATAATAAGAATTTTAATTATTAAATTCCTATTTTAATAACTTATAAAAATTCGAGTTGTCACATTCTTCCCTCCTTACAAGCATTCTATCCCCAGAATCATAACTCAAACAATTCATTCATCACATTCTTCCCTCCTTATAAGAATTTCATCCTCAGAATCAACAAAACCCTACCTTACTCAGGTTTTCACCAAATCTCTTTTCAAAATTTATCATCGAATATCTTCAATACATTACCTTAATATAAGTTTTATATTTCCTATTACATTTATTTCTTTAACAAATTCTAGGTTTTATTTCATAACATTTACTTAGACTCAATTATATTTGAGTATTACATATTCTTTAACCAATTCATTTCCTTTTCTAAGGATCGTTATCATAAACACTCAGAATATTACATTCACCCATTCTTCTAAGAAATTTGTTCTCGAAATTTTATTTATTAATCCTCATTCATTCAATCTATCAAAATAGATTTTACGTTAATATTTTATTCATTCATTGGGTTCTATAACCACTTTCTTTCCACAAAGATCTTTCTATAATTATTAACTTTTCTATTAAAAGTTTTACATTATTCTTTGATAACTTATCTCCTTCTCATTTCAAAATTTCTTTTCTCACTTATTCAATATATTCATCATTCAATGTCGCATTCTACGACTTACTTCTTTCTAAGGAATACTCTCCTTTTCACTTCCATCTTGTAGAATAACAAAAATTTTCCACAATTGCTCAATAATTGGGGAGCGATATGAATAACAGGAATTTACAAGGTTATCCACTCATGCTGAGGGGTCACAAGACCATGAACTCATTTCTAGGTTTAATAGTGCTTCACCACCAGTTCTTTACACATTAAACCCTATTAACAGAATGTTTATCAATCACAAAGACTGAAAACACCCTCTGCAAGTACTCTAGTTGATCAGCCTATCGTACCACTACGTCATGCACAACGTATTACATCTTAACATCGTAACGACTATATGCGTTACTTTCGGAACCATTGTCTCCGATAACATGTCCCCTTTTACAGGGTTGTTCACCTCAGCTTCTTAACATTTGAATCCACACCAAAACAATTTGGTTTGGCATAACTTCTCAAGAAACGCTTGAATTTTATGAACATTTTTCAATAGTCGTCTAGCTAAATCAAATAGCATAGACTTCTACAGCAATTCGGACATCAATCGAAATATACATATCCATATATATATTCTCATATCTTAAAGAAATCTCAAAAATCTTTTTATGACATCATGATACCGCACTGTATTTACAGTCCGTTTGAGGATTCCGTCATTTGGTGATTTAATCATACTACATCATACCATAGTGGGTTGACAACCATTAGATCACATCCAACACTAAGTAATACTGCATTGATGACTCCATCATTTTATCATCTCTGCACCAGGTTCCATGATACATTGATAATATATAAAAAGATACATTTTGATATATTTCAAATCATTTTTGTCTAGCCAAAGCAATTAGCATAGACATACGAATAACGGTATTATTTTTAAAACTCATTGATTTCATCATTTGATCCAATATTTTTCAAGAAAATAGAAGTGCAACCATCAGCACGAAGTCAATAAATTTCAAAAGTCTAGCATAGCTAGTAGATTTAGAAAACCTATGTCTCCACCATCAACTCCACTTTCTATAATGATCCATTGCTTAATCTGTCTATTTATTCCTATCATCCTCAATACTCTATTCACACTTATCTATACCTCAGTTCATCAAACTTACCACACATTGGAAGTTCAGGAACTTGCCATAATAATATGAGTTTATGAACTTATCCTAGTCAGACCATAAGCGTCCATTCGCTGAGGGGTTCAAAAACATACCATATTATTATGAGTCACAAACTTACCATATGCATTAGTTTTAAGAACCGCACCTAACCCTAATAATATCTGACTAATCTTAATAGTTTCTAACTATCAAATATACACATGAGAAAAGAATCACCTTTTCGCCACATATACATTGATAGCGCGACACCAACATTCCAATTATTACCAATGTGATAAACTGAGCGCAATCACAAAACCCTTGCCCATACAAAGGTTTATACAACTCAGCCCCCACATGAAACCTTAATTGAAATCCCACCTAACTCTATCTTACCTATAACTTGCTCTTTTGCTCGATACGAATTCCTCATATCACATCATTTATAACTCCTCGCGAGTTTATCTCCTACTATATCATAGTACATTATCTTCGTAGCATCAAGCTATCACTATTCAGACATTACAGACCATTTTCCTTTTATAACTTAAACGGATCACGTCGTGATCTTATTCTATAATCATCTCCCTTTAAATTCTTTTCTTAACCCGTGATCGTTTTGTTTTACGATCTCCTTTTCTCTCTTTTTTTCATCATTTATGACATTATTCGTTATCTTGGCTATTGGAGTTAGGGTAACTCTCACTTCTTATCTTTATATCTCTTCAAGATTTTTCTTTGAATTTTCTTATTTCTATAACAATTCTTCCTTTAAGAATTTCTAACTTCATTTACATTGCTCAACATTTCATTCAAGTTCTACATTTTCATCATACGTATCTATTTCTATACTTAGTACACATCAAGTCTCTAATAGTTTCAGTATGGTACACAGAGTGGTTTTCCACAAACAACTAACAAACTAGGTTCCGGGTTGCTAGTTCGTATATACCTCTACTCTATGAAGGAATCGTTTAGCCTAGATACCACACATCAACTATTATCGAGTATGATTGTACCATACATAAATATACCTTTTTATTCTTAACTTCTTTATTATTCTCTTCTTATAGACATTGTCTATTTATTATCACATTACATCCTTATTATTGGAGTTGGATAATCCCACATTCATATTCCTTATAACTCTGCGAGATTCTTCTTTGAATCCTCTCACGCATGTTTTAATCTCTTCTTTACAAATTTCTTAAATTACTTTTTATTGTTCAAACTCTATTTAAGCTTATTCTTTTATTATCTTCACCTTCCTTCTCTAAGGTTATAGCATACGGTACTCCTACCTAAGGTTTATAACCTACAGCTTTGATACCAATTGTAACGACCCCAAAATTCATACAATTTAATTATCGACTTCGGTCGTTAATAATACGTCTAACTTATGATTTTATATCATTATTCATTGTTAAACTTAATAAAATGCGGAATAATTAAAACTTTTATGTTATCTTACTTTAATTCCCTAAATCAAAACCTTTATCATTTACATATCTCTGAATCAAGTTTAATTTATGATTCGCTTCATCAGAGTTAATTTATATACTTACATATCAAATCGATATCCTTTATACATCGGACGGTTCAAACTTTAATTTTACAACTCAACATAAAATATACATACATAAAGCATTGAGTACATCTCATGAACCTTAATCATGGTTTAAAGAAATAACAACTTTAGCTAAAATAGTAATCTTTGTGTATTACATCTGATTCATGTCTTTCAAGTACCTCTGTTGCCTAATTTTTTAATAGCACTTTAATTAACATGCAAGTATACGCGTTCAATTGTAATATTCAGCAAGCAAGGATATCGTTCCCACGAGGAAACAGACTAATATTTATCAATTACTAATTTTAATGCAATTAATCCTATTTTAAACTACAAAAGATTGTTTGTAATTTAAAAATTAAACTTAACAAAACTAATAATTAAAATCAGAATTTCACAAGAATAATTGCAGATTTAACAGGTTAAGATTACAACTTCCCTTAATATTTTATTTAAACCAATTTACTTCCCATTTAAATCAATTAATTAATATGCATCATTATCCAAGAATACTTTATAAAATTCACACACTTTTTCCAAAACACATGAACAAATCCTCCTAACTCCAATCCTTAAGACACAGAATTACAAGGAACACCCCAGTTAATCAACTCACTATATTCCTATGTGAATCAAGTTAATTAGGGTTTAACGCACAAATTCTTTCAATGGATACAAAAGACACATAGGTATATTCCTATCCTACATGCTAATCATATTAACCCTAATCAGATTATATGAACAGATGTTATCATATCCAGATCTCAATCTATACTCCATCTTCTAATTTTATATAGATTATCACAGTAATTGCTGGCCAAACAAGTAATCAATAAGCAAAAGATATAATAAATAATTCAATAAAAACCAACTTTCATTCAATGGAAAGATTTAATTTAAACTACATACCAAGTTCCGTTGCAATCTTAATGAAAATTTAGTTCATAATAATAATAAAGAAAAACATCATCCAGATTAATAATCCAAACATCCCAGATAATTACAAAAGATAAAACTAGAGAAGAAAAGAAGAAACTCTGAATTTGCTCCAATACTCTCTCTTTGATCTTTAGCCCTTACAATTTTCCTTCGTATTTTTCTTCGTTGTTCTCTTTGCAATTCTCTTGAAAAATTAAGTGATGCGTCTTTTCTAAAGTCTTCTTCTATTTGTATTAGTCTCCCACCTCATTCAGATTCCTTTTTGGCTTCAAAAACCCACTTGACAGTAGAAAACCCTCCTTTTTGCCGCACATGAGCGCCTAGGAGCTCAACACAAGCCATTTCCAAGCGCCTAGGCACTTGACCAGGACCGCGTAATTATAAAAATGCCACTCAGCTTTAATTTTAATGAATTTTGACCTTTTTCTTCTCCCAAATAACCAATTTGTCCCTCCAGCTCCAACCTATAAGAAATAAACACAAAACACATAAAAAGATACTAAAAAATAATTAAAGATAGCAATAATTAAGTTTAATAATATCGGATTCATAGGTATAAAACATACTCATCAAATACCCCCAAACTTAACCAATTGCTTGTCCCCAAGCAACAAAACACAATGCAATAACTAAATATGCAATGCAAATTCAAATGCAGCTATCTACATGCCTAAAATTCCAGCAGCCAAACAGAACAAAATCTATTCATCAAGCCTCAGAGAAATCACAATAAACATGCTAGTACATCATACCAAGACAGATCAATAATTTCCTAGTCAATCATCAAATCTTACCCTGTTATTACTGATATAGTGCGTGTGTGCTCAACAACAATGCTAACTAATACAACGCTAAATACAACACATACTAGATCTCTTTAAAGGCATCATACAGTGTAAACTCATAAAATTCGCGAACAAGCTAGATCCAACTAAAGTCAAACATCCACCAAATTCAAGAGTCCAATCTGGGATACTTATGCTTTACTTATCATTACGGGGGCTTTTTGCTCTTTTTCTGTTTTATTGCTTTTTTTTAACCATGACTGTGCAATGTCTCATTCTATTAGGCTAACAGTGCTACCCCTTAGCGAGCTTTCGACCAACGACTCCCAGACCTTATAAGACCTTAGGGCGCTAGGTGTAGAGACAATCCCCTCGAGCGTACTTGCTCAAGTAACAAAGACCCCGAAACAAGACTAGCCACGGTGTTTATTCATTACTTTTCTTCTTTTTTTTAAAGCTTATATATCCCAAATTTTCCCCCCAAACTTAAGTTTTTGTCTGAATTCAGTCATCTCAGCCTATTCATGTCTTTCATTCATTCAAACAAGTATTATCCTCAAGAAGTCCATTATGTGTCAATTTAAACTCAATCAGTTAGCATAGTTGTTCTTACTGTGTTATCCTTATTATATCAGTTTCAAACAGGTAAAGATTCAAATCATGACAAAAAAAATACATCAAAGTCTTAACAGACAATACTATACTTGTCCACTCAATTCCAATATCATCATTAGCTAAAATAGACTTAAACTATCTAACAGCTGGAAACATGCAAATACTTGAATTTTTCTTTTCTTTTTCCATTTTTTTAATCAAATTAGAATGAAAACTACGTGATTGAAAACTACATGAAATACTACTAAATGAATACCATGAAATACTACTAAATGAATACTACATGAATGTAACTAGAACTGGAAGAATGCACCCCCAAACTTCACCTATGCAATGTCCTCATTGTATATAACAAATAAAACATAAGAAATTAGGCACTGAGGACTTCCCTGAAAGATAGACGCCCTATTCCTCATCTTCTTCTTCATTAACCTCATCTTCAGGGGGTAGATCAGTCGGAGGGTAAGCAGACAAGGGTGGAAATTGGTAGGGAGTGCCTGCTGGATTCATGCGGTCGAACATCTCTAGGAATGCTGCGCTACAGTTCTGATACATCTCCGTTTGTCGCTGAGCCAAGCTATCCTGATTTCTTTCCACCCGGTTCAATCCATACTGAACTTGATTAGCCACCATGTCAATCCTTCTAGTTTGATTTCTTAATTCTTGACGAATGTCTTCAAAAAAATTTGGTGGTGGCCCAGAACTTCCAGCAGCAGCAGTAGGATTATCATGTGACTGTTGATTAGACTCGTCTGCAGGCTCGGGAGGCACAATAATGAAACCTAACCCTCTCGGGTGTGGTGTGCCCCATCCCTATACCTTGTACTTTTTTATCACTGAGTGGTCAATTGCGGCTAAAGGAAGTTGTGTAGCTTCTTCGGCATCCCATTTTACTCCAGCTTGTCGACATAGTCCAGTAATCAAAGATGGATGAGGTAGTCCACCTGAGGTCCCTCCTTTAATTGCTCTGTCAATTGAATCATGTATAACCTGACCCACATCTATAGATTTTCCTTGTGCAATACAGAAAAGCAATGCTACCCGTCGATTTATAACATCACTTGTATGTCTACACGGCATCAACTTGGCACAAATAAAGGCATGTCATGCTTTCCCGTAACTACTTAGTGCGGATGTAGGGAACAAAACAGCTTCTTGTTGATCTGTTAATTTCCATTGTGTTCCAGGTATACACAAGGCTTGAATGACCTCACTGTAGTCCAGCTCGTGATTTAAATATTGTATGAAGCCATAATTGGGTATTGTGTTCAAGCCGTAGTAAGCATCTATTGACCAAAAACTGACTTCCACTGATTTTCTGCGAACCCAAATCATGTTACCAATATGATCTTTTGCATTGGCGTAGAATTCCTTAACAGTTTTAACGACCGATGAATCCGGTTGGGCTGTAAAGTTTGCCCATCTTCTACTCCCAATCATTTGTAGTAACTCCCTATCTTCTACCTCTGGACATAATCCACGCTCAGGAATTAGCGTTTTACTAGAGAGCGAATTGTAATATTTTTCGGACGCACTAGCAACTTGTAAATCTCTTTTTGTCAAACTTAGTCGAAGTGCCTGAAACCTCGCCTCTTTGCCTTTTAGTAGCCATGGGTCTTGTGTGTTACTTTTTTGCTCAACCAAATAATGTTCAATGGCTTAGGATGGCCAAATCCTCTTTGTGACAAAATATCAAACACTTGGTGCACAAAAATTTTGAACACTATTTTTTGAAGCACTCACCCAAACTTAAGTTTCACCAAATTTGTCAATAACTAAGCACACTATTCTTCCAATGCAATACAAGCAACAATTCAGAGTACCCAAACCCACTTGAGCCAACACAATGAAAGAAACTAGCTTCAAAATACTAGTGTAGCTATTATCCAAGTTAATCCAAACAATTTGCATGAAAATCTTGCACACTTACTTGGTTATAGCCAAATATGCTGTTCCAATCAAAGTTTCAGGAGCAATTTGAGCTTTGAACCCTTACTTCAGATAGATGGATGGTTGGGTGCCGAATTGGTGAGGAAGGATGACAAGATGGAGATTTATTGTCGTAGTTTGGGTCGGAGATTAAGTATTTGGTTATGCTTAGACAAGAAAAAGATGATAATCGTGACTAGATTAGGGGAGGGATGCGAGTTGAGTGGGTTTGAGTTGGAGTAGGAGAGCAAGAGAGTATGTGATTTGGGTTTGGAAGAGTATTGTCGATTAGGGCTTATATCTTCTTTTTTTTTTCAAGGTACAGCATGAGCGCCTAGGCGCTTTGGATTGCACAGGTGTGACCGCCTAGGCGGTTGGCTGTAGAATGCGTGGAAAGCTTGTAGCGCCTAGGCGCTTGGTTTGGCCTAGGTGGGAGCGCTTAGGCGCTTGGGGCGCATTGTGGCTACTGACTTGGAGTGCCTAGGCGCTTTATGTGGCCTGACTTGGAGTGCTTAGCCGCTTGTGCCTTAAACTTGTTGTCTCTCTTGGTGTTTTTGTGCTTCTTGTATGCAATACCCCAACTTGTTGCCTTCAACCTGCAATAACCCAACTTCAATTAAGATAAAATGTATATTTAATTGAACTAACATACTAAAATTAAAAGAAACTAACTAAAATTAAATATCGCCTAAAGTATATAAAAAAACAAAATACCCACACCACTAAATAATTCAATAACACTAAAAATGAAGGACATGATAAGAAATCTAAGAATTTGACAAATGGGCAGTCATCTATTAAGCTCATAAGTGCTTGGCTTCCAGGGGGCGCTGCCCCCTTGCAACCCTCGCCAGCTCACCGGCGAGCTGGGCAGCCGCTCGCTCACCAGGGAGCGAGACCCCTGACTGGGTAGTCGTAGTGGCCATTAGTCGAACCTGCCAAATATGAAATCTTGTTTCCTATCCTGAAATCAATTGAAGATCGTGTTAGAGAATATAAGGGGTGTATAATTCCTAAACTATAAAAGTTTAACCACTAAATAAATTAACAATAAAACAAATAGAAAATAAAAATAATAAATAACAATAAAAATTCCTGGGTTGCCTCCCAGTTAGCGCTTGTTTTATAGTCTTCAACCTGACTTTCTTCTCTGTTCTAATCAGCAAGGTTGACCGATGTCTTTTCACGATCAACACAACCCCCATAGTAGTGCTTCAATCTCTGACCGTTGACTTTGAAATTACGTTTAGCATCCGGGTCTTCCACCTCCACAGCTCCGTGAGGATAAATTTTTGTAATGATAAATGGCCCTGACCAACGGGATTTCAACTTCCCTGGAAATAGTTTAAGCCTTGAATTGTATAATAGCACTGTTTACCCTACTTCAAACTTTCTTTCCAGAATTTTCTCATCATGCCACCTCTTAACATTTTCTTTATATAACTTCTCGTTCTCGTATGATTGGAGTCTGAATTCATCCATTTGGTTCAATTGTAAAAGGCGCTTCTCTCCCGCAGCAGACATATCAAAGTTTAACTTTTGAATTGCCCAATAAGCACTGTGTTCTAGTTCAACTGGAAGATGGCAGGCCTTCCCATATACTAACCTGTATAGAGACATCCCTATCGGAGTTTTGTAAGCTGTACGATATGCCCATAAAGCATCATCCAACTTACTAGCCCAATCTTTCCGACTAGGGTTCACTATCTTCTCAAGGATTCGTTTCACTTCTCGGTTAGATACCTCGGCTTGACCACTTGTTTGTGGATGGTAAGCAGTAGCTATCTTATGAGTGACTCCGTACTTAGCGAGAATAGCTGAGAACTGCTTATTACAGAAGTGTGTGCCTTCATCACTAATGATTGCACGAGGAGTGCCGAATCTAGAGAAAATATTCTTTCGAATGAACTTAACCACAACCTTAGCATCATTGGTGGGCGATGCTATAGCTTCTACCCACTTCGAAACGTAGTCCACCGCTAGAAGTATATAAGAGTTGCTAAAAGATGATGGAAATGGTCCCATGAAGTCGATGCCCCAAACATCAAACAATTCAACTTCTAAGATCATGTTTAGAGGCATCTCTTGTTGCTTTGATATATTACCCACTCTTTGGCATCTGTCACATTTCAATGAAAACACACGGGCATCCTTAAAGAGCGTTGGCCAGAAGAATCCACATTGAAGCACCTTAGCGGCCGTTCTTTCCCCCGCAAAATGTCCACCATAGTCAGATGCATGACATTGGTAGAGAATATTCTCCATTTCAACTTCCGGAACACACCTTCTTATTACTTGATCTCCACACTGTTTAAATAAAAACGGCTCATCCCATAAATACTGTTTCACATCATGGAGAAATTTCTTCTTCTGTTGACTTGTCAAATCTGGCAGAAACACCTTACTCACAATGAAATTTACATAATCTGCATACCATGGTGTATCCATCCTTACCGCAAATAGTTGTTCATCCGGAAAAAATTCATTTATCACTGTTGTGTCATCTTTCTTTAGTTCTGCATTTTCTAATCGTGATAAATGATCAACAACCTGATTTTCTGTTCCTTTTCGGTCCCTGATCTCCAAGTCAAACTCTTGTAGCAATAATACCTATCTAATTAATCTCAGTTTCGCATCCTTCTTTGCTATTAAGTATTTAATTGTCGAATGATCTGTAAACACGATCACTTTTGTCCCAATCAAATATGAGCAAAATTTATCAAATGCATAAACAACTGCTAATAGCTCCTTCTCGGTAGTGGTATAATTCAGTTGGGCATCTGTTAGTGTCTTACTAGCATAGTATATAGCGTGAAAAATTTTATCTTTTCGTTGGCCAAGAACTGCACCAATCGCAAAGTCGCTAGCATCACACATTAATTCAAACGAGATACTCCAATCTGGCTCTATGATTACAGGTGCGGTAACTAGTTTCTTCTTTAACACATCAAAAGCTTCGAGGCATGCTTGATCAAAGTTGAATGGGACATCCTTCTCCAAAAGATTGCAAAGTGGTTTCGTGATTTTGGAGAAGTCTTTTATAAATCTTCTATAAAAACCAGCGTGTCCCAAAAAACTTCGAATACCCTTTACTAAAACTGGTGGTGGGAGGTTCTCAATGGTTTCGATCTTAGCACTATCAACCTCAATTCCTTTTGATGACACTCGATGACCCAAGATTATCCCCTCTCGCACCATAAAATGACATTTCTCCCAATTTAAAACCAAATTCGTTTCCATACACCGTTTAAGCACGAGAGTGAGATTTTCCAAACAATAATCAAATGAATCCCCAAAAACTGAGAAATCATCCATAAATACCTCGAGATTTTGTTCGACTACATCGGAAAAAATAGCCATCATACACCGTTGAAATGTTACCGGCGCATTACATAATCCAAAAGACATTCTGCGAAAAGTAAAGGTACCATATGGGCATGTGAATGTCGTCTTCTCCTGATCCTTGGGTACAATGGCAATCTGGTTATAACCTGAGTATCCATCCAAAAGACAATAATACTCATGCCCTGTAAGCCTGTCTAACATCTGATCTATAAATGGTAGAGGAAAATGGTCCTTACGAGTGGCCTTATTCAACTTTCTATAATCCATACACACCCGCCAACCCGTAACTGTTCGAGTAGGGATCAATTCATTATGCTCATTTGTAACTACTGTCATTCCCCCTTTCTTTGGCACACATTGGACCGGACTTACCCATGAGCTATCTGAGATAGGGTAGATAATTCCCGCATCCAACCATTTAATGATTTCCTTTTTGACAACTTTCTTCATGATGGGATTGAGTCTTCGTTGTTGTTCAATAGTCGGTTTCGCTTCATCTTCCAATAAAATCTTATGCATGCAAATTGATGGGCTTATCCCCTTGATATCTGCAAGCGTCCACCCAAGAGCAGTCTTGTATTGCCGAAGTACCCTTAGTAGCTTTTCTTCTTGAACCTTATCAAGTGATGCAGAAATATTAACTAGAAAGGTAGAAGAAGAACCAAGGTAGGCATACCGTAGATGGTTAGGCAATGGCTTAAGTTCCAAAGTGCGCGGTTCTTCTAAGGATGATTTCACCTTTTTATCTGGTTTTCCCCAATAATCCAGAGGTTCAAATTTTTGCAAATATCGTGTGAACTTCGGAGCTGAATCTAGCATTTGAACCCATTCTAGCACAATTGAATCATCAAATAAATTTTCACTTACCAATGCAGTTTCAAGAGGGTCTTCATTCACAGACTCACTAAATACCTCCCTCGTTACTCCTTCAATTAGATCAACTCTAAAGCACTCTTCCTCTCCCTTCGGAAATTTTATAGCCTTGAAAACATTAAAAGTTACTTCTTCATCTTGGAATCTCATCGTTAACTCTCCCTTTTGTACATCAATTACTGTCCTTCCAGTGGCTAAAAATGATCTTCCAAGGATAATGGGTATGTCTTTATCCTCTTCATAGTCCAACACAATGAAGTCGGCTGGAAATATGAATTTGTCCACCTTCACTAATATATCTTCCACAATGCCCCTAGGGTATATCACTGATCTATCTGCGAGCTGTAAAGAGATATTTGTTGGCTTTGGTGCTGGTAATCCCAACTGAGTGTAGATCGAAAGCGGCATCAAGTTAATACTCGGACCCAAATCACACAAACATCTGTTAAAGTACTGGGGTCCAATCGTGCACGGTACGGTAAAGCTACCCGGATCCTTCAACTTTGGTGGTAACTTTCTTTGCAGAATTATGCTACATTCTTCTGTCAACGCTACAGTTTCGAACTCCCCCAGCTTCCTCTTTCTTGCTAAAATATCTTTCATGAATTTCGCATAGCTAGGCATTTGTTCTAAAGCATCTGCAAATGGAATATTGATTTGCAGCTTTTTGAACACTTCTAAAAATTTCGAAAATTGTCTATCTAATTTCTGCTTTTATAATCTTTGAGGAAATGGCACAGGTGGTACAACTGTTGTTTGCTTATCTTCTTGTTGTTTCACAATTTTTTCCTCAGATTTACTTTCCGAATTTCCACTCTCTTTTTCGCCATCCTCGGCAAAAATTATTTTCTTTTGTCCGTCTAAATCTGTAGTCAACTCCTTCCCACTTCTGAGTGTAACTGCCTTACATTGTTCATTTCCATCATTCCTTGGATTTTTCTCTGTATCACTAGGTAAAGAACCTGGAGTTCTAGTATTCAAAGCACTAGCTATCTGCCCAATTTGGTTCTCAAGATTCTTTATTGCAGCCGATTGGTTTTTCGTTGTGGCTTCAAACTGAGTTGCCAATAATTCTTCCATTTGTGATAACTTATCAGGTTGATGAGGTTGTGGGTATTGTTGAGATTGTTGATGTGGCTGAAATCCAGGTGGATATGATTGCCTTGGAGCTTTTGCTTGAGCATGTGACTGATTACTACTCCAAGAAAAATTCGAGTGGTTTCTGTGACACCCCCAAATTCGGGTACTTCGATTCCACGGGATTTGGTGTTCACTGTACAAGCATCATCTATCTATCTACCCATAAATAATATCAAACTATACAATAGATAGAAATCATAATAAAATCTCTTCCCTTAAGGGTTACATCAACTGAATCATAAATAAATCCCAGGTTACTCTAACCTTAAAACATCTGTGCGGAATTCTAAACAAATAAGTCTTAACATCAACATAACTCAAGTCTTAAACAAATACATCAGTTAATAAATAACAGGTCTTCATCATTTGCTAACTTTGCCCTTGCCCTTACTAGTGGAGAGTTCATCGATTCTTTCATTCTTAACTGCAATGTTATTATTAAGCAAGAGTGAGCACAAATGCCCACAAGTATAACAATGAAATAACAGTATAATAACATGCGAATAAATCAAAGACGTCTGAATAAGAGCTCAACTTTTGAATCAAGAATGAATAACAAGAATCAAAAGAATTCTGAGGGTCATAAGACCTTGAACTATGTCCTAGGTTATCAAGGATTATACTTGAAACCTTTAACAGTCATAAGACTATGGATCTTCTTCTCGTACTTAGGGGGATCAGCCCTTAGTACCATACTGTGCACAATATCTTAACGCTAACGCATAAGTGAATCCCTTTTCAGGGTTGTTCATCTCAGTTTGACATTCGAGTCCGCACCAAAGGAAGTTTGGTTTGGATAATTCAATAAGGGTTCTGAAATTTAGAACGTTCATCAACTAAGGACTAGCTAAATCATTAAGATTCACTAGTCTAAAAAGGTTCAACAATAATGATATTCGATTTGAATAATAATCTCAAATGTATACAATAGAACAATTATTGTATAATTGAATCATGCTTTGAAAGATAATCAATCTTTAATATAATACTTGAACTTGAATAATAATTTAAGTTTAAGTAAATTGCTCAATGTAAAAGTAGAGTTAAGAAACTTGCTCAATTTAAGAGTTTAAGTTTAGGAGACTTGCCTCGCGTGTAGATTACACTTTAACTAATCACGTTCTTTGAAATAAATCCTACATACCATTCACATTCAATACCAGTTAATTATTAACTAATCATCATAACTTATTCTCGTTGTCTACTTTAATAATTGACTAACTTAGTCAAATCATCACGTTGACACCTAATTTGTTCGTTATGAATGAATAACTAATTATGTATTTAATAATACAACTCACATGTAATTATGTTATTTACATGCTAAACAAATATTTTATCATCATATAATATTTCTAACATATTTACATGTTCATTATTTTAATACACTAACCCATTGTTAGACTTAGAAAATTTAAAAGCTCATTTTTTTTTATTTTTTATTTTTTTTTTATTTTTTTTTTTCAGTTCGCGAAGAACACAGAATTCAGCGAAAATAATTACTACAAAATCATTAATTCTCCAAATTAAACATACCCACATGTTGGAATTCATATATAATTAATACCCAATATTTATATACTGACAAAACTAATTTTAAACACTTAATAACAGATTTAAAGCCTAACAATTCACTGACTTTGATGTTCATGAAGTTTTAGAAAACTTTATGTGAAAATTCTCCCTACGAATTCGCTATAACACTGAATTCGTTCGTTTAAGGCTTAAACTCTTCGTATTAACATGCATAACAACATACAAGTCCAAAATTTAGGGATAATATATAATCAATACATTAATTATCACATATATGGCCATATGGCCATATCACGTACTCTGTTTATTTTGAAATAACAAGTCATCAGATTACTAAACTTAGGGTATGGGATCATGCAATATATATAAAAAAAACATGTTAAGCTACTCTTATGATTACATTTATACTCATAATTGTTATCCTATTCAACCATAGAAACTCTACAGAGGACTTAAGCCATAATTATGAAAACTTTAAAAAGACGTAGAAATAGAATTTGAGAAAGAAGAGATTACCCAAAGCGTAGATGAGTAAGGATGACAATTCTCTCTATTTCAATCACAATACACACAATCTCTCTCAAAGATTTCTCCAACTCTCTCTGCAAACTCTCTGGTTCTAAAAATACGTAAGTTAAACTCATCTGAGCCTTTAAGCGCAGAGTTGAGGTCAGTTATTCCATTCGTGGTTTAACTGTCCCCAACTCCTCCTAAGGCCTCATTTGGCTAGGAAACTAGGTTCAAAACTCGTTATTTTAATAACCTTTTATCATATAGTTTGAAAATGTCACCCTCTTTATAAAATAAATCCCATATTTTATTTAATTTACTTTAAATAAAATATAATAATTACTCGTAAATTCACATAATCATATATTCAATTATCTCATTAATAAATAATGTCAATTTATTAATTCTCTAATTAATAATTAAATTAATTAAATAACATCATGCTTAATTAAATAATTTATTTAATTAAATAAGCTCACATAATTTCATACCTTGATAAAATTATTCTCTTTATTAATTTAATAAATGTAACACATATAATTAAATTAATCTATCACAATTGCATCAATTGATTATTTAATCTAATAATTAAATCATAAAAAAAATATTTATTTAATTCAATAAATATTTAAAATAAATTACAAAATTCTCGTTCGTCACAGTTTCTCACTTCTGGATTGTAACTGTTTGGAAAACTGCCTTGCTGTCTGCTATAACTGGAAACAAACTGGACTGACTCAGGATTTATTGCACATTAATCGCTTGAGTGGCTACCCGCACATATTTCACAAATCCTTTCCATTTTCTTAACTGATTGTACCCCAAGTGCATCTATCTTCTTTGTAAGAGCAGAAATCTGAGCTGTCACTTGAGCTGATAATGTTGTCATCGCATCCACTTCATAAACCCCTATTGTCCTTGGCTGAGTCGTTCTCACTGTTGGCCATTGATAATTATTAGCTGCCATGGTTTCAAGCAACTGATACCCCTCATCACAATTCTTGGCCATAATAGCTCCTCCCACTGCAGCATCTATACTCGATCTCACTGTGCTGAATAAACTGTTATAAAAAGTTTGCACCTGAAGCCATTTAGGAATCCCATGGTGTGGACATTTTCGCAATGAGTCTTTAAATCTCTCCCATGCTTCATATAGTGATTCTGAATCGTGCTGAACAAAAGAGAAGATATCGTTCTACAACTTTGCTGTTTTTGCAGGCGGGAAAAACTTTGCAAGAAATTTCTGGGCTAGGTCGTTCCATGTAGTAATCGAGCCTGGTGGTAGTGAATGGTGCCAACTTTTAGCCTTATCTCTGAGAGTAAATGGAAACAGCCTTAGCCTTATTGCATCCTCTGACACATTATTGTACTTGAAAGTATCGCAGATTTCTATAAAGCTGACTATGTGATCGTTCGGATCATCATTTGGTAACCCTCCAAATTGACATGAATTTTGAATCATTTGTATTGTCCCCGATTTTATCTCAAAACTTGTAGCAGTAATGGCAGGCCTCGTAATACTCGACTGAATTTCAGTAACCCGAGGCGTAGCGTAATCCCGCAGTGCTTTTTGCTCTACTTCAGCCATAGTATCTTTCTTATCAAGTGCCTCTTTGGTTTCTTTAACCCACTTACGCAACCGCTGAAAAAAAATTTCAATGTCGTCCTCGTAAGGAAACAAATCGGGCATCTTCGATCGTGTTTGCATACACTAGTCAAGAACACCTGAATAGAACAGAAAAGAGAAAGTTTAAATTAAGATTAACTCTATCAAAATCAATAATGACAAAATATTAAACTAAGCTCCCCAGCAACAGAGTCAAAAACTTGTTGCCTAATTTTTTAATACGCGTTCAATTGTAATATTCAGCAAGCAAGGATATCGTTCCCACGAGGAAATAGATTAATATTTATCAATTACTAATTTCAATGCAATTAATCCTATTTTAAACTACAAAAGATTGTTTGTGATTTAACAATTAAACTTAACAAAACTAATAAATAAAATCAGAATTTCACAAGAATAATTGCAGATTTAACAGGTTAAGATTACAACTTCCCTTAGTATTTCATTTAAACCAATTTACTTCTCATTTAAATCAATTAATTAATATGAATCATTATCCAAGAATACTTTATAAAATTCACACACTTTTTCCAAAACACATGAACAAATCCTCCTAACTCCAATCCTTAAGACACAGAATTACAAGGAACACCCCAGTTAATCAACTCACTATATTCCTATGTGAATCAAGTTAATTAGGGTTTAACGCACAAATTCTTTCAATGGATACAAAAGACACATAGGTATATTCCTATCCTACATGCTAATCATATTAACCCTAATCAGATTATATGAACAGATGTTATCATATCCAGATCTCAATCTATACTCCATCTTCCAATTTTATATAGATTATCACAGTAATTGCTGGCCAAACAATTAATCAATAAGCAAAAGATATAATAAATAATACAATAAAAACCAACTTTCATTCAATGGGAAGATTTAATTTAAACTACATACCAAGTTCCGTTGCAATCTTAATGAAAATTTAGTTCATAATAATAATAAAGAAAAACATCATCCAGATTAATAATCCAAACATCCTAGATAATTACAAAAGATAAAACTAGAGAAGAAAAGAAGAAACTCTGAATTTGCTCCAATACTCTCTCTTTGATCTTTAGCCCTTGCAATTCTCCTTCGGGTTTTTCTTCGTTGTTCTCTTTGCAATTCTCTTGAAAAATTAAGTGATACGTCTTTTCTAAAGTCTTCTCCTATTTGTATTAGTCTCCCACCTCATTTAGATTCCTTTTTGGCTTCAAAAACCCACTTGACAGTAGAAAATCCTCCTTTTTGCCGCACATGAGCGCCTAGGCGCTCAACACAAGCCATTTCCAAGCGCCTAGGTGCTTGACCAGGACCGCGTAATTACAAAAATGCCACTCAGCTTTAATTTTAATGAATTTTGACCTTTTTCTTCTCCCAAATGACCAATTTGTCCCTCCAGCTCCAACCTATAAGAAATAAACACAAAACACATAAAAAGATACTAAAAAACAATTAAAGATAGCAATAATTAAGTTTAATAATGTCGGATTCATAGGTATAAAACCTACTCATCAACCACATAATGTTACCTTCAATCCTTTACCTGCAAAAATGGTTATTTGCAAGGTTGAGCTTGACAGCCCAACAAAATCTAGTTTTCATGCATCACGTAGAATAATAACATGCTCAACATATATCTCATAAACATTGGACTACCATAACATACATGCTACAGTTCATATAACAAGTATAAAGATTGAGTTCCTTACTCAATCAGCATGTTTTACTCAATTAAAGTAGTCATAAGTTGACTTTAACATTTCATACTTTCAACATATATTTAACACATCATGTTCTTTGCAATAAAGATTTAAAACAGTTAATCATCAAGTTCACATAGCAAATAGGAACCGAAAGACTTGCCTTGATCGTTGTTTACCAACAATAGTTTAACAGCTTACAGCTATCTGCACTTCACGTGCCCTACACAATTATATAATCATACACATCAACTATTAGTCACATAGCAATGCATAGTAGTTGTAATGTAAACTTAATCTATATCCCATAACCCTTCCTATTATCACTACACAATGTTCAATTTGATTGTGTTAACTTTCGACTTATATCTCACTATATTTCATACTTGAAGTTCATTCAAGTGCTTAAGTCTTTCAAAGAATCATTATTGGTTTTATATTAACCCCATTTCATATCTTATAATATTCATTTCATTTGACTTAAAACACGTTTTACGTTAATTAACACTTGTCACGGCGTTTCAACGTTTATTCGTCACACGCCCGATTTGCCTCTCTTGTGTATGCTTAGTATGCTTATACAACTTATCTAATACATCATTTATCAATGTTAAGTATCATTATATTTATAATAATTCATGTTTTATAACTTAGAACAACATCTTTTATTTTCAGAAGCACTACACTTGCATACGTGAATGCCTGACACCCTCCGATTGCCTCTGAAAACATAATAGTCCCAGAAATGACCATTTTGACCCTTTATAATGACCTCAAATTAAAACACTTAAAGAACAAAAGCTGTAGGTCTATTCGTCCTCGTTCCGGATCATCTTGAATCGCCTCAATCGGAGTTCGTATGAAAAAGTTATGACCGTTTTATCAAAATAGGTCAAAGTAGTCACGCCTGACATACATTGGGCGCGCCCGCGCCACATCCAGTGCGCCCGCGCCACTCCCAATGTGCCCGCGCTCCTGGGCGGCGCACCCGCGCTCGGCCTCGTCCAGTTTACAGTTTTTGCCATAACTTTCTCATTTTAAGTCCGAATTAGTTCATTTTCGATTCTATGGACTCGTTAAACTCTTAGCTACTCATCTAGAGAATAATTATAACACTTCAAACATATTAACATATCATTTTAAGAGTTCCAATTCAGTGTTCATGCTATATTTTCATGTTTTAAACACATTTAGAGAATTCAATTGCCACGACTTCATTTCTTAACCAATTGACATGATTCAAACTACGCCGTTTTCGTTTCTTCACATACTAACATAATCCAATACCAATTTACAGATTATAACCCATATTGGACATAAAATTTCGTACTTTCTTAAGCCATTTCATATGAACATAAACACTATTATTTATTTCTTCTTCTTACAAACCAATTTCATGAATTTGACAACTGATACAACACTCATATATGATGACAACAGATTCTACAATATAACCCACATCACATAATCACGTTTAAAACAACAAATCAACAAAATCCAATTTTAGAAAATAGAAAAATTCAAGACTGAGAATTAGAATTAGGGGTAAATTATACCTAAATCCTTTGATTGTTGAGAAGAAAAATAATAAGAACCTTGATACTCCAACTCCTTAGCAAGATATACAGAGAATCACTCTCTTCCTCACAAACTCTCTTTCTCTGCTCTTAGGCTTTAGAAGAATACGTGAAATAAAATAAGTCAACTGATAATCGTGGATATTAGTTAACAAAACCAATAGGCGTCAGTTACAGTAATCCAAAAGTCATAAGGTTGCGTTTGGTTACACACAATTTCTCCCATACTAGATTATTTTAATAATATTATATTATGTAATTTTTATTTGTTACACCTGTAACCAATTTACATAACTTACAATGATAATTAAAATAATTATAATTTTATTATAATTATTTTGATGATTAATAAATAATCATATATCTAATTCAATTAATAAATTAGACTTAAACATCACTTTATTTAATTACTTATTTTCTTTAATATTAAACAACTCATTTAATTTAATTAATTCATTAAATTAAATCTTCAAAGAATAAAATTTACCTTTGCTTTAATTTAATTATCATACACATGTAACTAAATTATTATACCACAATTTCATAAATTATTTATTTTTCTCAATAAATAAATTATTTAAAATATTTATTTAATTAAATAAATATTTAAAATAATTACCAAATTCATTTAATTTCTTCAATAGTTAACTTAACTATTAAACCTCACTTTCCTTATATATATATATATATATATATATATATATATATATATATATATATATATATATATCTTCACACCAGATCACATATTTTAAAATATATAGCACGTATATATACATATTCAAACTCAAAACATCTTATAATAAGAATTTTAATTATTAAATTCTTATTTTAATAACTTATAAAAATTCGAGTTGTCACATACACAGTATTAAAACCACAACATCTATTAGACATACTAATATTCATTTTTCAATATAAAACCTATTACTAGCTAAACTTGTTATTTTAGCACAAGTCTTAAGTTATCATATATATTTCAAAATTCTCAAGTGTTAACATCACAACACTTATCTAACATTCATTGTATAAACTAAGTTATGCATAATACGTTCGTAACTTACTAATCACTTTTACAACTTTGAATTTACAATCCACCTAACATAACTCTGTTTAACCTTGCTGTTACATGATTCTCACATTAACCTAACATTAAGCTAAGTTACATTGAACGTCCAAAGTCTGCATAATTAGCAGACTTCACTGTCTGTGACAGGGTCCTGGCGCGGCCGCGCCAGGTTTATATTGGCTTGCAGCGCGCCCGCGCTACACACCAGTTCCAATTTTACAGAACATGGTTACGATAATTTTCTTAAGCTAACTAACACGAATTTCACCCACCAAACAGTAATAATAACATGTAAAAATGGTATAGAACTATCACAAACATATTTGTGAACATATTCCACCAATTAAAATAATTTAACAACAATTTAAGCTAGATTAATTTCTCAAATTCCATGTTTTTCATATAAAACTCAATTTTTGATATTCATCCCAAAAATCATCACTGTGAATTCAATACTTGGCCAAATCACTCCATTTAAATTACGCTATGCTCGTTTCTTAATGAACTAGCATAAATAAGCTTCAATTCATAATTTAGCATACAAATTGACCACTAAATTTGGTGCTTACATAAGCCATATGAGAAAATATTCATACGAACATACACTGTCATTATTTTTCTACTGAGAGTTTTAATACAAATATTGTCTTGTAGACAATATCCAAACTCAAATAAAGTCCTCATTACAATTTTTGTTAAACTATTTAACAAAATAGTGAGGACTGCTATAATAACCATCTTGGACCATTACTCCACTCCCCGACTAGTCCCAGCTACATTCTCGCCTCCTGAGAAGAACAATGGAACCAAAAGGAAAAGGGTGAGCTCAACTAGCCCAGCAAAGAATATTATGACTAAGATAATACAGAACAAATTATCCTTAGTCCTCAACAGGAAAAAATTTGATAGAATACAATAGACAACAAGTCTTAGAATACAACTGCAGCGGAAACAACAATCCATTAGAAGAGTCAAGTAGAGCATGATATCTACTATCTTCTATGATTTAAAAGTCCATCGTCGATATTTTATCCTTGTAATATCATTCAATAAATATTTCAAATCAATGAATTATCCATGCACTACGGGCCAAGGATATTCGTTAGTATCACCAGTGGTCATGATCATGCCAAACACCTGTCCATCTATGCACTCCGGGCCAAAGAGAACTTTCACCATAAACTTTATCTATAACATTAAAGGTTATAATTATACCAATACACAATTTCTGATCATAATCATACTAATCAATAGTCCATCTTTGCACTGCGGGCCAAAGATGACTTCCAGTATAAGCATGAGGATGATAACAATGATATAAAGATTCAATCAAGTGAGATAAAGGATTAATATTAGATAATTCTAATTCAATTTATCTAGAGTTCAAATATGGAGATTGTGAAAAATACCTTTTGTTGCTTTAAAATCCTTGCTAACACCACCGAATTTGCTTTGAAACTCAGAACTCCCTCTCAATTTTCTCAAGCTTTCTCTCTCAATTTCTTTCTCAATTTTCTGTATTCTCTAGGTTTAGCAAATAAGGCGTAAAACCAACTGAAAAACGTTATGCGTAAAAAAATAAAATTGATACGGCTTTAATAATTATAATAACTATTATCAGTTACCAAAATAATGTATAGATTATAACTATATTTTATTTATTATTTTAATTTATTTTATTTATATAATTCAAAATTTGAAAATTTCAAAAGCCATAAGGCTTTGTTTGGCAAAACCCTTTAAAATTAAAGACTTAATATATTTAAGCCTTGTTTGGGTTAAATCAATTTAAAAGTATTTTAATAAACAACTTAGTTTATAATTTATAATCACATATTACTTATTTGGATCTCCATATCCAACATTAATCAAATAAATTAGTTACACACTATATTTTAATTAAATATATCATTTAAACAAATAACACAAAATTATAATTTTATTATAATTTTATTTAATAATTTAATATACCATTTAAATTATTAAATCAACACGAGAATATAACATCCCATGTTATATTACAACTCTCTAAATTATAAATTAATTTAATTTAGAATATTATCTAATAAATTTAGATTCATAAATATTTACTAACAACCATTACATCAATAAAATATTTATTTAACAATAAACACCTCAAAAAAATATCTATATAATTCAATAAATATTTAATATTACAATTTGAAATTTCGGATTGTTACAATAATTGCCAAACTTTTAACAAATTCCTTCATTTATATCAAAATTGAACCAATATCCATCACATAATAATTATTCACAATTAATATTATAAGCTCGCAATATTAACAATCAGATCATTCCCAAGAAAGAGGGGGCTTTCCGATAAGGATTTATCCTTATTGACGCGTAATTATATAACCTAACCTCTTTCCTCGACAGAATTTTCTAGACATTGCCAATAATGCTAACTAATAATATAAATATTTGTGTCGTATCAATTATTGATTTAATAATATAAAATATTGTACAGATGATATTGTGACAATAATTGAATCAATAATATGAGATATTGTGCAACAATTACTGTGACAATTATTGAATGAAACTGAGTGACTTCTTACGTAAGAATCAATAATCAAAAATAATGTACAATATCGTGTGCTACTGTACAACTACGCGTATTACTGTACTTTTATCATCGGGTATTTTAACAGATAATGGTAAATGTTTTGCCATTATTTTTATAAAAAGGTTATTTCTGTCGCTTCATATATCCGACAGTTATTCCGTTATATGGTCTACCAATGATTGAACCGTCGTGCGAATATTTCCGGACAAAAAGAATATTCCCCGACCAAACGAATATTTTATGACCACTTACTTATTTTGCAAAATTTGCATATTTTACCCATAACTAAAGTATTATATCAAATCAATACCTTATTATTCAAAATAATAATTACCGAAATTAAATCTTTATTCATAAAAAATTGGGGTCTTACAACCTCCCCTCCTTATAAAATTTCGTTCTCGAAATTGATGTACGTACCTAGTATGTCGAAGAGGTGAGGATACCTTATTTTCATTTCAGATTCTAACTCCCAGGTCATTTCCTCAATATCGTGGATTCTCCATAAAACTTTGACTTGAGGTATAACTTTTGAGCGTAAAATATGTTCCTTCTTATCCAAGATTATAGCAGGTACCTCTTCATACGTTAAATTTTCTGCTATCTCTTCTGGTTCTAATTCAATAATGTGGTTCGGGTCTTTCACATATTTACGTAGCATGGATATGTGGAAAATATTATGAACACGAGGCATACTTGGCAGTAAAGCGAGTCTATAGGCCACAGTTCCTACTCGATTGAGGATTTCAAATGGACCAATGAATCGAGGGTTGAGCTTTCCTCTCTTTCTCAATCTCGTAACTCTTTTTCATGGAGCAAAACGTAACAATACATGATCTCCAACATTAAATTTCACGTCCATTCGATGAAGATCAGCATAACACTTTTGTCAATCTTGTGAGGTTTGTATATTTTCTGCAGTCATGCGTACCATTTTTAGTCCCAATAATGCTGCTTCACCCACCTCGTCCCAGCATACTAGAGAACGACACTTTCATCCATACAACGCCTCGAATAGAGCCATACCTATACTTGCTTGATAACTGTTGTTGTAGGAGAATTCCACCAATGGCAAATACTTGTCCCAACTTCCTTTGAAGTCTAGCACATAAAGTCTTAATAGATCTTCAAAAGTTTGAATAGTCCTCTTAAATTGCCCGTCCGTCTGAGGATGATATACAAACTAAATCGTAAATCAGTGCCCATAGCTTTCTGAAAGCTGACCTAAAATAGTGAAGTAAATCTTGGGTCTTGATCAGAAACTATGGAAACTGGAATACCATGCAATCTCACAATCACATTTATGTACATACGAGCAAGACGTTCAAGTGAATAGGTTTCTCGTATAGGCAAGAAATGAGCAGACTTAGTTAATCTATCGATAATGACCCAAATTGCATCTATGCCTTGAGAAACCTTGGGAGGACCAGTAACGAAATCCATGTTAATGTGCTCCCACTTCCATTCTAAAATTTCAAGTGGTTGCAATGGACCTTTTGGTACCTGATGCTCTGCCTTGGCACGTTGACAAGTTAAACACCTTGAGATAAACTCTGCAAACATCCTCTTCATATTTCTCTACCAAAATGTATGTCGAAGATCATGATACATTTTGTTACTCCTAGGATAGACTATAAACGGTGTGTTGTGTGCTTTCATCATGATTTTATACTTCAAATCAGAGTCGTTAGGAACACAAAGTCTGGAGTTAACTCGAAGTATTCCTTCTTCGTCGATTCTTGCTTCTGGAATAACACCTTCTTGTACTTTCTTCTTCATATGCATCATCACGTGGATCCCTAGAGTTTTTAACTCTATTTTCATCCCTTGTAAGTCATACAAAATAGGTTTTTGTGTTAACAACATCGTACTCGTACCCGCATACGATCTTCTACTCAACACGTCAGCTACCACGTTCACTTTTCCAGGATGGTATTGAATGGTATGGTCTTAATCTTTCAACAACTCGAGCCAACGTCGTTGTAGCATGTTGAGTTCCTTTTGGGTGAAGAAATATTTGAGGCTTTTATGATCTGTATAGATCTCCACTTTCTCCCCATACAGGTAATGTCTCCAGATCTTTAACGCGAAAATGACTGTTGCCAACTCTAGATCATGAGTAGGATAATTTCTCTCATATTCTTTAAGTTGTCGTGAGGCATAGACTATGACTTTTCCATGTTGTATGAGAACACATCCTAAACCACTGCCTGAAAACTAATAACTTTATGAAAATAATCAATTTTAGCATGATGAGTAGTTAACCAATCAATCCCTAAAATCACATCAAATACAAGTATCTTTAAAGAGATGAGATCAACAGGTAATGTGATGGTGCCAACTTGAATCAAGCAAGATTTATAAACAGTGGATGTAATGAAAGTTTCTCTTGATAGAGTTTCAACAGATAAGTCAAAGTCTAATTTCTCATGGGGTTAATTTCAAACGTTGAGTGTGAAGCCCCCAAAATAGGTATACAACACCCATTCTGAGTCGCCAAATACATAGTACAAAAAATAAACTACAACTTCAATAATACAATTGTCATGCAAAATACGACAACACATACTATGAGTTTAAATACAAATATTATCTTCTAGACAATATCCACACTCAAATAAGTTCTCATTACAATTATTCAAACATTATTTTACAGAAATAGTGAGGACAGCTAAATCATCTTTCTAGAACCATCACTCCATACCCCGACTAGATCCTGCTATGTTCTCACCTCCTGAGAAGAAAAATGGAACAAAAAGAAAAAGGGTGAGCTCAACTAGCCCAGTAAAGAATATTATGACTAAGATAATATACAACAAATTATCATTAGTATTCAACAGGAAAAAATCTGATAGACTATAATCGACAACAAGTTTTAGATCAACAACTGCAACGGAAACAGCAAACCATTAGAAGAGTCAAGTAGAGAATGAATTCTACTATCTTCTAAAATTTAAAAGTCCATCATCAATATTTTATCCCTCTAACATCAATTAACAATCATCTTTAACCAAATATTCATCTTTACACTACAGGCCAAAGATATTCATTTGTATCACCAGTCAGTCATGTTCATCCCAACACCTGTTCATCTTTGCACTACAGGCCAAAGATATTCATCAGGTAATCATACATATTTGCACTACAGGCCAAAGATATTCAGTAATATCATCATTTAGGAATGAGGATGATGAAAAATATCTTAAAGAAAATGAATCCAGTGAGACAAAAGAATAAATATTAGGGATTCGTATTACAGTTTATCCAAGTTCAATAATACCCCATAATAACCAATTTTGAAGCAGAATTCAAAAATAAAGATCAAAACATGGATACAATCAAAGATAGTAACCATAATAGACAACTTGGACAAAAAGAAGAAAATTTCATTTTTCGGTGAATAGTGCCGTATTCGTGAATAGTGCCGTATACGTGAATAGTAACGTATACGTGAATAGTAACCCCGACATAAAAAGTTTCAAATTTGATAAAAAGTTCATACCAACATTTCGGTATAATGATATTGAAGAAAATATCATTTTAAGAAGAATATAATATCCCTTACCTCAAAATATCAGTACTTCTGGTCGGAATACCGGTATAAGGCTGAAAGAAACTTGCTCTGATGAATAGAAACTCTCAAAGTATCTAAATACTCACAAAATACACTCAATAATCTAGAGAGAGAAAGAGAGAAAATTTGTTTCTGGTGTGATTTTCAATTCTAACTTAACCCTCTATTTATAGGAAAATGTTAGCACGCCGAAACAGACTTGACCTGCAACCTGATGGCTTTACCTGCTACTATTCCCACCCACCACATTTGAATAAAAATCTCAGCACATTTCTTCACCAACTAAGAGTGGGGCCCACCAATTCTAGAATTTTCTACCAAAATGATAAACTCCGTAAATTCAACAATTTCTGAACTAGTCATCTCGTAAAATTCATAATAAATCATACGTTCATTTTTAACGGTTCAAAATTTGTGGACATATACTCAACTTATATATGTATAACATATCCAAAAATTACCACGATCCAACGGTCGGATAAAAATTATAACCCCCGCAAAATATCTCAAAAACTCTAATTTGATTTTCAATACCTCCGCTCCGACTAAAATACATATAAAACACCTCAACATTAACTCCTTCATTTTTAACCACAAAAATATATCCCTCAATTATATCCACATAAAATAAATATTTCCTTATCATATGAATCAATAATTAATTATTCACAATTAATATTACAGAATCACATTTATGACAACTAGGCCGTTCCCAGGAAAGAGGGGGCTTTTCAATAAGAATTTCTCCTTACTGGCGCACAATTAGATGACCAAACCTCTCCTTAGACAGAACTTTCTAGACATTACCAATAATGTTATCTAATAATATTATTCAAATAATATGAATTATTGATCTGATAATGGGAAATATTGTGCAATGACAATTATTGAAACAACAATAATATAAAATATCAATGCAACAATTATTGAATCAATAAAATAAAATATTGAACAGTAACTACTGTAACAATTATTGAGTAGTGCCTTCCTTTGTAAGAATCAATAATTGGTGCAATACCGTGTGCTACTGTATTTTAACCACCAGGTATTCCAATAGTATTAACGGTAACAACTACGTCGTTAATTATAAACAACTTATACTTGTCGTTTTCTTCATCCAATCGCTTTTCGTTATGGGGCCCACAAATAGCTGCACCGTCGTACGAATATTCCCCGACAGAAAGAATATTCCACGACCACACGAATATTCACCGACCAAAAATGAATATTTTATAACCACTTGCTTATTTGAAATATTTGCGCATTTTACCCATAACTAACCACATTAATCAAATCAACCCTTTCTATTTCAAAATAATAAATAGAGGAAATTTAATTTCATTTATTAATAAGTTGGGGTCTTACAACCTCCCCTCCTTATGAAATTTCGTCCTCAAAATTGACGTACGTACCTGGTGTTTCGAAAAGGTGAGGATACCTCGCTTTCATTTCTGATTCCAACTCCCAAGTCATTTCTTCAATAGCATGGTTTCTCCACAAAATCTTAACTTGTGGTATAACCTTCGTGCATAGGACATGTTCTTTTCTATCCAATATTTTAACAGGTACCTCCTCGTACGTTAAATCTTCGGCTATCTCGTCTGGTTCTAACGCAATAATATGATTCGGGTCGTCCACATATTTACGTAACATCGATACGTGAAAAACGTTATGAACACGCGACATACTTAGCGTTAAGGCGAGTCTATAGGCCACTGTTCCTACTCGATTGACGATTTCAAATAAATCGAAGGCTTGAGCTTTCTTCTCTTCATCGACTCTTACTTCTAGAATAACACATTCACCTTCTTCTTTATATTCATCAGCTCCAGGTCTGTAGCTTGAGCAGCTTTAACGTTATCGATTAAAGTCGATTTTACTCGTATATCATCACGTGGGTCCCTAGAGTTATTAACTCTATCTCTATCATTTATCAATTATACAAAATAGGTCTTTGTGTTCAACAATATCGCACTCGTACTCGCGTACAATCTTCTACTCAACGCGTCAGCTACCACGTTCGCTTTTCCAGGATGGTATGGTTAGAACAGGTTCCGAATGAGTCGCCTCTTGAGCTATTGGAAAATCTTCTCGCATTCCTCGCTCTATACGAATTTTGTATCTTTCTGATTCAGCTAAGTTAACGGAGTAGCGATTCGAGAAAATCCTTCCACGAATCTCTGATAGTAACCAGCTAAGCCCAGAAAGCTACGTACTTTGGTCACCGACTTCGGTTGCTCTCAATTGTGATTCATATCCCAATCTTGGATAGCACGTCACAATGGCACCTATTGTTGTACCACCACACAAATATAGAGTCCCTTAAGGAGAGTCTGGCTTTGGTGCATTCCACAAAGAAAGTCACCAGATAGAGGCTCGGGTACCAACTTCTATAGTTGGGTTTTTAACTCCTGAAGTTCAATAGGAGCTATTCAATATGAGATTTTAGAAATGGGTTTTGTATCGGATTGAAGATCAATACAAAAATTCAATATCACGCTCTGGGTTAGGCCAGGAAATTCTTCAAGAAATACGTCAGGAAATTCACTAACAACAGAAGTATCATTCAAATCTGACGTATTTTTGTTCAAGTCCATGACATGGGCTAAGAAAATTTGACATCCATTTTTCAATAAACGAATGGCTTTATGGCTTGGTATGACAGCGATTGATTTTAGTGGTTTGGTTGCTTGAATTAGCATAACAGGTTGGTTAGGAATATGAAAACTAACAACCTTACGAAAATAATCAATTTTGGCATGATGAGTAGTTAACCAATCAATTCCTAAAATCACATCAAAAGTAAGTATCTTTAAAGAGATAAGGTCAACAGGTAATGTGATTGTGCTAACTTGGATTAAGCAAGATTTATAAACTGTAGATGTAATAAAAGTTTCTCCTAACGGAGTCTCCACAGATAGGTTAAAGTCTAATTTCTCCGGAGTCAAGTTTAAGCGTTGAGCACAAGCAGGAGAGATAAAAGAATGTATAGAACCAGTATCTAGTAAGGTATAAACTTCGTAAGAATTTATAATTAACTAACTCGTTATACCTTCGTTCGGGTTCCTCGAGTTTTGGGTAGTCACGACAAACGCTCTTTCAAAAATCGCCGACTTTATTTTGTCCGTATCCGCCTTTGGTGTCACCGTCCCAACTGGACTTGGTTTCGCTATAGTACAATCTCGAGCGATATGTCCTTCCTTTCCACAATTATAACATACCTTGAACTGTTGTGGGCAATTTGGACTTATATGTCCTTCCTCTCCACATCTGTAACATCTAACTGGCGGTCGTTCTCCTCCCCTAGAATTTGTTCCTGGTGCTGCTGCCATCTTCCTGTCATCGTTAAATCTTCTCTTCTTGAAATTTCCACTTGACTCACCTCTCCTATTATTATGGCCACGATGACCACCCGAGTGGTTACTACTTTTGTCTGTATTTTTCCCTCCTCGCTGGTTCTCATCGCTCCGATGACTGCTGTCACCAGTATGACCTTGGTTGTGGTCCCTCGGTTGAACATACTCATTATCTCGCTCTAATAATTGAGCCCTGTTTACAACATCTGAATATAAAGAAAATTTATGAGAGATAAGATATTGCCAAATCTCGGGTTTTAAACCTCTCAGAAACATCCTTGTCATTCGTTCCTCATTCTCGACCAAATGAGGTGCAAACCTGGATAACTCTGCAAACTTCGCCTCGTACTGGGACACCGTCATGTTATTTTGTTCCAGTCTGATAAACTCCACCTCCTTCATATGACGAATACTTTCAGGAAAGTACTTGTCATTGAACAGTTTCTGAAATGTTTCCCAGGACATGTTGAGTGCATCAGGCTGGGTACGCTTCACAGACTCCCACCAGTAGTCTGCCTCACCGCAGAACATAAAGGTGGCGAATGGAACCTTCTGTTCCTCCGTGCATCCCAAGACATCGAATATCTTGATAATTTGCTTGACCCACGTTTCCGCCATGATCGGATCCGGCTTTCCCTTAAATTCTAGTGGTCCCAATTCTTTGAACTGCTTGGCTGTGATAAACCGCGCGTTGTTATCATTTCCACCCGTATTCTGCACACGAGTCTCCCTCGTCTGATTTTGCATGAACTGCAAAAAGCTCCTAAACATTCCATCATTCATAGTTTGCTCGGTAACGTTGTTTACAGGAGAAATATTATCTTCCTGTTGCACGTTCCCCTAGGTGGTGATTAAAGGTGTCTCCACAGCCTCATTCACTCCATTGTTAACGTTCTCTGCTGCCATTCTCAAATACTACCATAAAACAAGGGTTAATTGACATGTCACATATTATCCCTATATCTGACCGACCAAATAATTACCAAATAAACTTATTCAGGTCATATTAGCGAAGGAATTCCCTGTCTCTCCCCTCCTAGTTTTTGTCTCACATCTCAGCCAGGGATCATATCCCTAAGCTCTGATACCAACTGTGATGCCCCCAAAATAGGTATACAACACCCATTCTGAGTCGCCAAATACATGGTACAAAAAACAAACTACAAGTTCAATAATACAATTGCCGTGCAAAATACGATAACACATACTGTGAGTTTAAATACAAATATTGTCTTCTAGACAATATCCATACTCAAATAAGTCTTCATTACAATTATTCAAACACTATTTTACAGAAATAGTGAGGACAGCTAAAACATCTTTCTAGAACCATCACTCCATACCCTAACTAGATCCTGCTATGTTCTCACCTCCTGAGAAGAAAATTGGAACAAAAAGGAAAAGGGTGAGCTCAACTAGCCCAGTAAAGAATATTATGACTAAGATAATATACAACAAATTATCATTAGTATTCAACAGGGAAAAATCTGATAGAATATAATCGACAACAAGTTTTAGATCAACAAATGCAGCGAAAACAGCAAACCATTAGAAGAGTCAAGTAGAGAATGAATTCTACTATCTTCTAGGATTTAAAAGTCCATCATCAATATTTTATCCCTATAACATCAATTAACAATCATCTTTAACCAAATATTCATCTTTGCACTACAGGCCAAAGATATTCATTTGTATCACCAGTCAGTCATGTTCATCTCAACACCTGTTCATCTTTGCACTACAGGCCAAAGATATTCATCAGGTAATCATACATCTTTGCACTACAGGCCAAAGATATTCAGTAATATCATCATTTAGAAATGAGGATGATGAAAAATATCTTAAAGAAAACGAATCCAGTGAGACAAAAGAACAAATATTAGGGATTCGTATTACAGTTTATCCAAGTTCAATAATACCCCATAATAACCAATTTTGAAGTAGAATTCAAAAATAAAGATCAAAACATGGATACAATTAAAGATAGTAACCATAATAGACAACTTGGACAAAAAGAAGAAAATTTCATTTTTCGGTGAATAGTGCCGTATTCGTGAATAGTGACGTATACGTGAATAGTAACGTATACGTGAATAGTAATCCCGACATAAAAAGTTCCAAATTTGATAAAAAGTTCATACCAACATTTCGGTATAATGATATTGAAGAAAATATCATTTTAAGAAGAATATAATATCCCTTACCTCAAAATATCAGTACTTCTGGTCGGAATACTGATATAAGGCTGAAAGAAACTTGCTCTGATGAATAGAAACTCTCAAATTATCTAAATACTCACAAAATACACTCAATAATCTAGAGAGAGAAAGAGAGAAAACTTGTTTCTTGTGTGATTTTCAATTCTAACTTAACCCTCTATTTATAGGAAAATGTTAGCACGCCGAAGCAGACTTGACTTGCAACCTGATGGCTTTACCTGCTACTATTCCCACCCACCACATTTGAATAAAAATCTCAGCACATTTTATTCACCAACCAAGAGTGGAGCCCACCAATTCTAGAATTTTCTACCAAAATGATAAACTCTGAAAATTCAACAATTTCTGAACCAGTCATCTCGTAAAATTCATAATATATCATACGTTCATTTTTAACGGTTCAAAATTTGTGGACATATACTCAACTTATATATGTATAACATATCCAAAAATTACCACGATCCAACGGTCGGATTAAAAATTATAACCCCCACAAAATATCTCAAAAACTCTAATTTGATTTTCAATACCTCCGTTCCGACAAAAATACAGATAAAACACCTCAACATTAACTCCTTAATTTTTAACCACAAAAATATATCCCTCAATTATATCCACATAAAATAAATATTTCCTTATCATATGAATCAATAATTAATTATTCACAATTAATATTACAGAATCACATTTATGACAACCAGGCCGTTCCCAGGAAAGAGGGGGCTTTTCAATAAGAATTTTTCCTTACTGGCGCGTAATTAGATGACCAAACCTCTCCTTAGACAGAACTTTCTAGACATTGCCAATAATGTTATCTAATAATATTATTCAAATAATATGAATTATTGATCTGATAATGGGAAATATTGTGCAGTGACAATTATTGAAACAACAATAATATAAAATATCAATGCAGCAATTATTGAATCAATAAAATAAAATATTGAACAGTAACTACTGTAACAATTATTGAGTAGTGTCTTCCTTCGTAAGAATCAATAATTGGTGCAATACTGTGTGCTACTGTATTTTAACCACCAGGTATTCCAACAGTATTAACGGTAACAACTACGCCGTTAATTATAAACAACTTATACTTGTCGTTTTCTTCATCCAATCGCTTTTCGTTATGGGGCCCACAAATAGCTGCGTCGTCGTACGAATATTCCCCGACAGAAAGAATATTCCACGACGACACGAATATTCACCGACCAAAAATGAATATTTTATAACCACTTGCTTATTTGAAATATTTGTGCATTTTACCCAGAACTAACCACACTAATCAAATCAACCCTTTCTATTTCAAAATAATAAATAGAGGAAATTTAATTTTATTTATTAATAAGTTGGGGTCTTACATTGAGCACAAGCAGGAGAAATAAAAGAATGGGTAGAATCGGTATCTAATAAGGTATAGACTTCGCAAGAGTTTATGATTAGCTTACCCATGATAACTTCATTCAGGTTCCTCGCCTTTTGAGACATCACGACAAATGCTCTCCCTTGAACCACCGACTTTGTTTTGTCCGTAGCCACCTTTGGTGCCACCGTCCCAGCTGGACTTGACTTCGCTACAGGATAAAATCGAGCTATGTGACCGTCTTTTACACAACTAAAACATACCTTGAAAGGTTGTGTACAATTTGAACTTATGTGTCCCTCCTCTCCGCATCTGTAGCATCTAACTAGTGGTATTTCTCCTCCCCTAGAAACTGTTGTTGTTATTGGTGCAACTCCCGATGTCTTTCTGTCATTGTTAAATCTTCTCTTCTTAAAATTTCCACTTGAATCATTTCTTCTATTATCTTGGCCAAGATTACCACCGAAGTGGTTACCATTTCTGGCACGTTGGTTATGATGAATGTTGCCACTAGTATGACTATTATCTTGTTACCGGTTGCTGTCTTTTGGTTGAGCTGACTCATAATCCTGCTCCAATAACTGAGCTCTATTTACAATATCTGAATACAAAAAGAATTTATGAGAGATGAGATGTTGACGAATTTTGAGTTTCAAACCTCTTAGAAATATTCGCGTCATTCACTCCTCATTATCTACCAAATGGGATGCAAACCGGGATAACTCCGTAAATTTTGCCTCGTATTGCGATACAGTCATATTGTTCTGCTCCAGCTTGATGAATTCCACCTCCTTTATGTGACGAATACTTTTTGAAAAGTACTTGTCGTTGAATAATTCTTGGAACCTCTCCCAAGACATCTTAAATGCGGACAGATGAGTACGTTTTACGAATTTCCACCAGTAATATGCCTCTCCACGCAATATAAAGGTGGCGAAAGGAGTCTTTTGTTCTTCAGTGCATCCCAAGACATCAAATATCTTGGTGATCTGCTTAATCCATGCTTCTGCCTTGAGTGGTTCTAGCTTTCCCAAGAACTCTGGCAGTCCTAACTCCTTGAACTGCTTAGCAATGACCAGCCATGAGTTACCATTGCTTCCACCTGCATTTTGAATAGGAGTTTCTCTCGTTTGGTGTTGCATGAATTGTAGAAAGCTCCTAAACATCCTATCATTCATCATTTGGTCGGTGTTGTTGTTTACATAAGGATTATTGCCTTCCTGATGCACATTATCCTGGTTATTGATTGGCGGTGTCTCAACGGTCTCATGTTCTCCATTGCTTATCTCAAAATTTTTAGAGTCATTCTTAAGCACTGCCACAAAACAAGGGTTAATTAAAAAAATTCACATGCCACATATTAACCCTATATTCTGACCAATCAATAACAAATAAGCTTAGGTAAGACATACTAGCGAAGGATTTACTCGTCTCTCCCCTTCTAGTTCTAATCCCAGATCTCCACCAGAGATCATATCCCCAAGCTTTGATACCAACCGTGACGCCCCCAAAAATGGTCCACACAACCCATTCTGAGTCGCCAAATACATGGTACAGAAATCAAATACAAACTTCATTAATACAACTGTCATGCAAAATACGACAACACATACGCTAAGAGTTTTAATACAAATATTGTCTTGTAAACAATATCCAAACTCAAATAAAGTCCTCATTACAATTATTGTTACACTATTTTACAAAATAGTAAGGACTGCTATAATCCATCTTGGACCATTACTCCACTCTCCGACTAGTCCCAGCTATATTCTCGCCTCTTGAGAAGAATAATGGAACTAAAAGAAAAAGGGTGAGCTCAACTAGCCCAATAAAGAATATTATGACTAAGATAATAAAGAACAAATTATCCTTAGTCCTCAACAAGGAAAAATCTAATAGAATACAATAGACAACAAGTTTTAGAATACAACTGCAGCGGAAATAGCAATTCATTAGAAGAGTCAAGTAGAGCATGATATCTACTATCTTCTATGATTTAAAAGTCCATCATCGATACTTTATCCTTGTAACATCATTCAATAAATATTTCAAATCAACGAATTATCTATGCACTACGGGCCAATGATATTCGTTAGTATCTCCAGTGGTCATGATCACGCCAAACACCTGTCCATCTATGCACTACGGGCCAAAGAGGACTTTCACCACAAACCTTATCAGTAACATTAAAGGTTATGATTATACCAATACACAATTCATGATCATAATCATACCAATCAACAGTCCATCTTTGCACTATGGGCCAAAGATGACTTCCAGTATAAGCATGAGGATGATAACAATGATATAAAGATTCAATCAAGTGAGATAAAGGATAAATATTAGAGAATTTTAATTCAATTTATCCAGAGTTTAAATATGTCCAAATTGTTAACATGATAACTATTTGTGAAGTAAAATTCAAGAATGATATTCATGTATCAAAAATAATTTAAACAAAAAAGAAAATTAAATTCTGTTGTGAATAGTACTCGTAAATAGTACCGTATGTATGAATAGTATCGTATGAATAGTACCGTATGTATGAATAGTACAATATGAATAGTACCCAGACATGAAAAGTTTAAAATTTAATAAGAAAGTTCAGACCAATATTCTAATGAAATGATATTAGATGAAGCGTAAAACTTAAGAAATTTCTAATCATTTCAGCAATTATAGAAGCAATACTTATCATAGTAAGTTTAAATTTAGGAATATGAAATGAAATAATATCCCTTATATAATATGGAGTATGAAATAAAATAATATTTCTTATGAGTATTGTAATAAAATAATATCCTTTACCCTAGTAAAAACTGAATTTGACTGGAATATTGAATATTATTCTGAGAAAATCTTGCATAAAAAGTTACACTCAAAGTATCTTTATACTCAAGAGAAATACTCTCAATACTATAGAATAAGAATTTTTGATATTGAATGTGTGTTTTAAGAAGGAGGGGTTACCCCCTATTTATAGTGCAACGGAGGGAGAAAAGTTAAGCAGAGTGCCTAACTTTTCCGTTTTTTCTCCTTCCGCCTAACCTCCTGCATGCCTAACTCTTTTCATTTTCCATATTTGGGGCCCACTAATTTGGCAACAAAGAAATTCATTGCAGGCATCAATCACCCACCACTTTGAAGAAACAAAATGCGCAAGAGTGCATTAGAAAAGAATAGTGCACGGAGGAATTCAAAACAAAAATGATAACATTTACTCCACTTTTATTCACATGCTGAAATTTATATATTATAATAATAATATTACAATTTAAATTATAAAAAAATTATATTATTATATTACCACATTATTATAATGTAATATTATAATAATATATTTGAATGAATATTTTATCGGAGAAATAATTGTCAAACTTTCAACAAATTCCTTCATTTATATCAAAATTGAACCAATATCTACCACATAATAATTATTCACAATTAATATTATAAGCTCGCAATATTAACAACCAGATCATTCCTAGGAAAGATGAGGCTTTTTGATAGGGATTTATCCTTATTGACGCGCAATTATATAACCTAACCCCTTTTCTCGACAAAATTTTTTAGACATTGCCAATAATGCTAACTAATAATATAAATAATTGTGTCGTGTAAATTATTGATTTAATAATATAAAATATTGTGTAGATGATACTGTGACAATAATTGAATCAATAATATGAGATACTGTGCAACAATTACTGTGGCAATTATTGAATGAAACTGAGTGACTTCTTACGTAAGAATCAATAATTAAAAATACTGTACAATATCGTGTGCTACTGTGCAACCATGCGTATTACTGTACTTTTATCACCGGGTATTTCAACAGTTAACGGTAAAAATTTTGTCGTTATTTTTATAAAAAGGTTATTTCTATCGCTTTCTATATCCAAAAGTTATTCCGTTATATGGTCTACCAATGATTGCGCTATCGTACGGATATTCTCCGATAAAAAGAATATTCCTCGACCAAACGAATATTTTATGACCAGTTGCTTATTTTGTAAAATTTGCACATTTCACCCATAACTAAAGCATTATATCAAATCAACACCTTATTATTCAAAATAATAATTAGAGAAATTAAATCTTTATTCATAAAAAGTTGGGGTCTTACATCTAATTTTTGTTGAAGCTAACACATTTGCAAGTTTTAACAGAAGGCATGATGGTAATTGGTTTTGATTATTGAATAGTTTTGATTCTATCATGAAATTTTAAATATGCATGAATTTAGGGGGAGTTATAATTTTTGGTGTTGTCATCATCAAAAAGAGGGAGAATGATGACTTGTTAATATTCTAACCATATTGTTTTGATGATGACTTGAGTTTGTGTACTAAATTTTTTATTGTGAAATTTCAGGAAGTTGATAAAAGGATCGTTGATGAAAGACTTTGAAGACTTTTTGTGTCTTAAGAATTTAATGTAAGGTCATTGCAAATATTTAATTTTTCAATTCAAGGCTCTAGGACATTTTATTTGTATGTTATATGATAAGCTTTTCTTTATGCATGCCTGAAAATGAGTAGGAATACAAATTGAATATTCGGGATTTATAAAATTAATTGGTTAAAGTAGTTAGTATATAATGTTATGCGTGTTGGAAGACTTACATTATGTCTATTACTCTATTTTTCCAAGAGTCTTATTTCTATGAAATAGCATGACACATGTAAGGAGATTTAATCTGACTTATTGGAATTATGCATATCTATTATATGATGATTTCTTGGAAATTGTTTTGAAAGGCTTGTGACTGCAATATAATGATTACTATCCATTAGTGGTTCACCTGCTTATGTATCGAAACTCATATAAGTGGATTATGTTTGAAGAAGTCAATCAGATAAGGAACGGAGATATACACGGTTTAAATTATTTGATATATCTCTAATGAAAATTATACTTGATTATCTTGAGAAGATATCTGTTGGCAACGGAAACAATTGTTTGATTATTGTAACGGAACTAATTTATTTTGGTGAGCAGCGGTAATATTATTTTGGCTATAAAAATAAATTGAGAAATCAGTTTTAGGAGACGACACACTTTTGCACTATCATACTTGAAAAGTTATTCTATTATTCTTGGTGCAATTTCTCGACTGCTGTGCAATTAAACTCAAATTAATTTTTAGCAAATTTTCGTGAGCTATAGATTGGTGATATCTCTCTACTCTTTGATCATTGTATACATTAGTTAAGCCTTGCATTGTTAAATTGCTTATTTGCTTTGATCATTAGACCTCTAGATTTGTAATCTTCTTATTTTAGACTAAGTGTTGTCTAAAGGATTTTAATCCGGGTGGATTAAGAATTGTTTACAACATGTTCAAGAAAGTATACGTGCTTAAGGGGTGTATTGGTGCACAAGGAGCAAAAGTACTCAAGTGAATTATTGTAATTCAAGCTTTGAAAGAATCTATTTTGTATCAAGAGTTGATTTAAAGAAATAAAGTGAGTCTCCAATACTAGTTGGTATTGGACGTGGACTAAGCTATTATTATAGAAGGTAATAGCTGAACCACATAAAAAATCTTGGTGTTAATTTTATTACTTGCTTTACTTTAATTGCTCACAAAAGTTATTTAATTATATTGATAATTAAAATTTGGATATTTTCTTTATTTTAAGAAAATTTATTAACACCAAGTATTTTCACTAAGTTATAAATTCAACAAGATATTTTCATAAAATCAAATAGTCAATCTGGTATGCCATATTAATTCAGCACGTTGTATTCATTAATATAGTAGGCTGAATTCAGTAGTTTGGATTAAAGTTTAAAAATTAGTCATAGTTTGTTCTCACACTTATTCAACCCCCCTTCTAAGTGTGCCTTATCTAGATTTCAGACAGTAATTCCGTTATGTGGTCCACCAATAATTGCGTCGTCGTACGGATATTCCCCGATAAAAAGAATATTTTATGACAACTTGCTTACTTTGCACATATCACCCATAGCCATAACATTATATCAAATTAACACCTTTTTATTCAAAATAATATTTAGAGAAAATTAAATTTTTATTCATAAAAAGTTGGGGTCTTACAATTAATATTATACTCACAATATTGACAACTAAATCATTTTCAGAAAAGAAGGGGCTTTCCGTATAAACGACACACAATTAACTAACCCCTTTCTGTGACACCCCCAAATTCGAGTACTTCAATTCCCACGGGATTTAGTGTTCACTGTCCAAACATCATGTATCTATCTACCCATAATAAATCCTCTCCTTATGGAGTTACAACATCTGAATGTAAATACATCAATCACAAGTCATACTAACCTTAAATCTCAAATATGAAAGCATAACAAATAATAAGTCTTACACAACATTAACATAAGTCTGAAACATAAATATCTCAAATAAACAACAAGTCTTCATCACTTGTTGAATTTTCTCTTACCTTTGCTAGAAGAAGGCTCGTCGAACCTTTCGTTCTTAACTACAATGTTATTATTATGCAAGAGTGAGCACGATTGCCCACAAGTATAATAATATAACAATAAAATAATAACATGCGAGTGAATCAAAGACTTATGAAATAAGAAACTCGACTTTTGAATCAATAATGAATAATAAGAATCAAAAGAACTTCTGAGGGTCATAAGACCTTGAACTACATCCTATGTTGTCAAGTGTTTATACTTGAAACCTTTAACACTCATAAGACTATGGATTCTTCTTCTCGTACTTAGGGGGATCAGCCCTTAGTACCATATTGTGCACAATATCTTAACGTTAAAGCCTATGTAATCCCCTATAACAGGGTTGTTCACCTCAGTTTGACATTAGAGTCCGCACCAAAGGAAGTTTGGTTTGGATAACCTTAACAATGATTCTGAATTTTTTGAACCTTCATCAACTCTGGACTAGTTGAATCGATAATAGTTCGCTAGTCTTATAAGGTTCAACAATAATTGATATTCAAGTTGAATAATAAAACTCAAGAGGTATATAATCGAATAAGTATTGTATAACAGGAATCATGCTTTTTAAAAAATGATAACATCTAATATGAAATCTTGAACTTGAATAATAATTAATAAACAAGATAGAATAAAGGACTTGTTTTATATAAAGAAACAAGGTTTAGAAACTTACCTCGTGCGTAGACTAAACGATTACTACTCCCATTCACCACAAGTCCTACACACATACTATATGTATTCACGACATTCATTAGTTACATTAATACTAACCTTATAGGTTTAGTTCCCTCTTTTAATACAACTTGTTAACTTGGTTTAAATTCTGCTCATTACCATCATTCACATATACATGACTGAAATCTCAAATATTAAGTTTAAACAACATCATATCATCTCATGGACATCATTTTTTTTAACGTGGTTTAACCAGTTACAAAACATAGCAGTTATAAGGTCACGATACATTTTCTAATTTATTTTTATAATTCTCTTATTATATTGTCCATTAGTCACACTTTCATTTAATTATTTAATATAAACTCCACTTTATTTAACAAATCATTACCCTTCTAATTTAATTACTTAATTAAATTAGAATATTTTCATTCTCTCACTATTATTACACTCGAATAAATTATTTCATAATAATTTCCATCGAATATTTATTTTATTCCATAAATATTTCAACAAAAATATTTATTTTATTTAATAAATATTTTAATAATAATGTGACAACCCAAATTTTATTAAAATAAGAATTTAATAATTAAAATTCTTATTATGATATGTATATATTTTGATTTATGTGTTTTGAGTGTGGGTAAGTATATATATTTGCAATTTATCTTGAAATATGTGATTTATTGTGAAAAGATTAAGTGTGAATATAAAAGAGATGTATATGTTTGGAAAATAAGGTTTAATAGTTAATTTAACTATTAAAGAAATTAAATGAGATTGTTACAAAAAGGAAATTAACTAAATAATATTAGTTAATTTAATTAAGTTGAAAATTATATTATGAAATAACATAATTCGATTATTATGCTTTATGGCAATGAAATTATTATGAATTAAATTTCATAAATAATGTGAGTAATTCACTTAATTAAAATAGTGAATTAGTGTAAGCATATTTGTTTAAATAAATGAGGAGGTAGTATATTACATATGAGTGTAATATTGTAAGACCCCGAATTTTATGAAATAAAAGTATTCAATTTTTCTATTCAGTAAATGGTTAAATTGATAAATGTTAAAGTTAAGGGTGATATATAAATTTTTTTCAAAATACACAAGTGGTTATAAAATATTCATTGTTGTCGGGGAATATTCGTTTGGTCGTGGAATATTCTTTCTGTCGGGGAATATTCGTACGACGGCGCAGCTATTTGTGGGCCCCATAACGAATAACTGTCGGATGAAGAAAACGACAAATTTGAGTTTTTACAAATAACGACGTAGTTGTTACCGTTAACACTGTTGGAATACCCGGTGGTTAAAATACAGTAATACGCGTTATTGCACAGTAGCACACGGTATTGCACAGTATTTTTGAAATTATTGATTCTTACGTAAGAAGGCACTACTCAATAATTATTACAGTAATTACTGTTCAATATTTTATTTCATTGATTCAATAATTGCTGCGTTGATATTTTATATTATTGTTGTTTCAATAATTGTTGTTGCACAGTATTTTCTATTATCAGATCAATAATTCATATTATTTGAATAATATTATTAGATAACATTATTGGCAATGTCTAGAAAGTTCTGTCTAAGGAGAGGTTTGGTCATCTAATTGCGCGCTAGTAAGGAGAAATCCTTATTGGAAAGCCCCCTCTTTCCTGGGAACGGCCTGGTTGTCATAAATGTGATTCTGTAATATTATTTGTGAATAATTAATTATTGATTCATATGATAAGAAAATATTTATTTTATGTGGATATAAACGAGGGATATATTTTTGTGGTTAAAAATGAAGGAGTTAATGTTGAGATTTTTATCCGTATTTTTGTCGGAATGGAGGTATTAAAAATCAGGGTTTTTGAGATATTTTGCGGGGGTTATAATTTTTAATCCGACCGTTGGATCGTGATAATTTTTGGATATGTTATACATATATAAGTTGAGTATATGTCCACAAATTTTGAACCGTTAAAAATGAACGTATGATTTATTATGAATTTTACGAGATGACTGGTTCAGAAATTGTTGAATTTTTGGAGTTTATCATTTTGGTGGAAAATTCTAGAATTGGTGGGCCCCACTTGTGGTTGGTGTAGAAATGTGCTGAATTATATTTCAAATGTGGTGGGTGGGAATAGTAGCAGGTAAAGCCATCAGGTTGCAGGTCAAACCTACCAAAATTTTCCTATAAATAGAGGGCTAAGTTAGAATTGAAAATCACACCAGAAACATAAGCTTTCTCTCTTTCTCTCTCTATATTATGAAGCATATTTTGTGAGTTTTTAGATACTTGGTGAGTTGCAATTCATCAGTGCAAGTTTTCTTCAGCATCATATCCGATATCCAGTCAGAAGTACTGCTCTTTTGAGGTAAGGGATAGTAAGGGATAGTAATGGATTGTAAGGGATATTAAGGGATTTTAAGGGTTGTTATGATTTTCAGTTTCGTAATTTTTCTGAGCTTCAAAAATTCTGGAAAAATTTGAAATGATATTTTGATGAGTTTTCTTGATTGTGTCCAAAAATGGTGATTTTTGGATGTATAGATTGAGAGTTATGAATTTTATGAGAAAAGACTATTTTAAAAGTAACAGCTTATAATTCCTTGTGGTTAACTCCAAAATTGATGAAATTTTTATTGGGAGTACATGTATATGATAGAAGTATACTCTGTAAATTTCAGAATTTTTAGACAAAAGTATAATTTTTGATAAATGTCTAAATATTCGGCTATTTTGGCCATATGAAAAATAGTAAATGACTTTTAAAAATTCTGAGAAAAATATATGTTCACTATGGGACTATATTATGCTAAATCCCAGAAAAGAAATATTTTTGGAACTGATTTGGTATTTTTCATGAAAATGGTCTAGTTATGAGTAAATGAATTAAATATGTTTTGTGAAGAAAGAAAATTGGAAAATAGGATTTTATGGCTTGAGAATCCTATATGAGGTATATGCAGATTTTTGATGAGGGTTTTGGTTATTGATGATGAAATTGTAAGAGTTGGCATTTTATGATGATTAAATACATTAATTAGTAAAGTGTAAACAATTAAAATAAATTGTTTATAAATTTAAGTAATGTTATTCTTTCAATATCATTATACCGAAATATTGGTATGAATTTTATTGTAGAATTTCTATCTTTTGTGTCGGGGTTACTATTCATGAGTTACGAATATTACTCTTGAGATTAAAACTATATGTTGATCATATTATTTTTATCATCATATATAACATTTTTATAACCTTGATGTTGAAATTCTCTTTCACTTGAGTGTAAAGATGGGTAAATTATTGGTATGATCATGACTATGGGTTCTCTTTGGCCAGTAGTGCAAAGTTGAATTGTTGACTGGTATGATCATGACCATTGAATTTATAAGTGAATATCTTTAGCTTAAGTGCAAAGGTGAATTGATTAACATGGTTATAATTATTGTTTATATAAATTCTGAAATGATTATATATTTCTTTGAGATATTAATATATTTGGCCTGTAGTGCAAATATGAACTGTTGATGAATATATTTGGCCTGTAGTGCAAATATGAATTGTTGATGAATATCTTTGGCCTGTAGTGCAAAGATGAACTGTTGTTGAATATCTTTGGCCTGTAGTGCAAAGATGAACTGTTGTTGAATATCTTTGGCCCGTAGTGCAAAGATGGTTTGTTGATGAATATCTTTGGCCCGTAGTGCAAAGATGGATTTGTTAGTATGATTATAAACAGGAATTGTGATTTGGTATAACCATGATCTTTGATGTTTCAGGTAAAGACAGGTGATGAAAATATTCTTCGTCCTGGGTGCGAAGAAAAATTTAGAGTCACAATTATGATTATGAGTTATTCATATGATTGTGGAAAGGAACTATTGAGTGATGTTACATGGATAAAATATTGTTGGTGGATTTTTAACATGGAAGAGATAATGGACTTTATGGTCTATTTGACTCTTCTAATGGATTGCTCGTTCCGCTGCAACTATGGTTGAAATTTTTATCATTTACCATATGTTCTAAATCTCTGATTTATTATTGATGAAGGCTATTGATAATTTAATTATCTTTAGTCATGATATTCTTTACTGAGCTAGTTGTGCTCACCCTTTTGCTTCACATTTCCTTTCAGGTAATAAGAGTGTAGCTGGGTCGAGCGGGGGTAACAAGGGAATAGAACGGTGGTCATCATTTAGTAGTTATATTTGGTGAAGAAAATAGGGTGAGGCGAACCTAACGTTGGAAGGGTGTTTTGCCACTGTCATACAAGATGTCTAATAACATACAACCTCGTGTCATCATAAGACAGGGTTGTGCTCATCCACTTGCTGAGTATATATACGAGCACTACCTATATAATCTTGGTGTTTGTTTGAAGTATAATTCTCAATTAGAGACAGTGAAAATAATGATAAGTCAAGAGAAGACTCACCATTGGGAAGAATATGATAGTAATCTTCTCGTTTTTCTTTGGGGTCTATTGGGTAAACCAAGGATAATTCTGTGGCCATATGATATCTATCACAACCTAGAAGCATGGCCTCCCATGTACGAAGGTTTCCTTAAGCACTTCCCAAAGATTCTAATTTCCAAAACAGTTTTTGACTATACCTTTATGTAAGGTGTCATTGTGAGGTGATGTCCACGATTGGAACATGAGTCACATTTGGTATATATTTGTATCCAAACTCACAGCATATGTGTTGTTGTATTTTGCACGACAATTGTTGTAATAAAGTTGTAGTTATTTTCTGTACCATGTATTTGGCGACTCAGAATGGGTTGGGTGGAATGGACCTGTTTTGGGGTTGTCACAGGTGGTATCAGAGCTATAAGTAAAGAGCCCCGAGCCTCTCGCTGGTGACTTCCTGTTGATGGGGGATGCACCGAAGCCAGACTCTCCGTAGGGGACGCCGTTCTGCGGTGGCAAACTGATAGGTATCAATGTAAGGTGCTGACACAAGTTGGTGTCCAGAGTCACAGGTGGTATCAGAGCTTAGGGATATGATCTTTGGCGGAGATCGGGGAATATAACTAGGAGGGGAGAGATGAGTAAATCCTTCGCTAGTGTGTCCTACCTAAGCTTATTTGTTGGTCAGTCATATTATCAAGATATTATGTGATATGTTAATTTGTTAAATTAACCCTTGTTTTGAAGCTGTATTCTAGAAAGATATCTGAAATACAGAAGATGAGCAATGGAGAAATCATGATGATAAGGAAGATGGAATCTGAAATGAAAGCAAGGTATTCTCAACTCTTTGAAATACCAGGTACGTAAATTTCGGGGACGAAATTTCATAAGGAGGGGAGATTGTAAGACCCCGAATTTTATGAAATAAAAGTATTTAATTTTTCTATTCAGTAAATGGTTAAATTGATAAATGTTAAAGTTAAGGGTGATATATAAATTTTTTTCAAAATACACAAGTGGTTATAAAATATTCATTGTTGTCGGGGAATATTCGTTTGGTCGTGGAATATTCTTTCTGTCGGGGAATATTCGTACGACGGCGCAGCTATTTGTGGGCCCCATAACGAATAACTGTCGGATGAAGAAAACTACAAATTTGAGTTTTTACAAATAACGACGTAGTTGTTACCGTTAACACTGTTGGAATACCCGGTGGTTAAAATACAGTAATACGCGTTATTGCACAGTAGCACACGGTATTGCACAGTATTTTTGAAATTATTGATTCTTACGTAAGAAGGCACTACTCAATAATTGTTACAGTAATTACTGTTCAATATTTTATTTCATTGATTCAATAATTGCTGCGTTGATATTTTATATTATTGTTGTTTCAATAATTGTTGTTGCACAGTATTTTCTATTATCAGATCAATAATTCATATTATTTGAATAATATTATTAGATAACATTATTGGCAATGTCTAGAAAGTTCTGTCTAAGGAGAGGTTTGGTCATCTAATTGCGCGCTAGTAAGGAGAAATCCTTATTGGAAAGCCCCCTCTTTCCTGGGAACGGCCTGGTTGTCATAAATGTGATTCTGTAATATTATTTGTGAATAATTAATTATTGATTCATATGATAAGAAAATATTTATTTTATGTGGATATAAACGAGGGATATATTTTTGTGGTTAAAAATGAAGGAGTTAATGTTGAGATTTTTATCCGTATTTTTGTCGGAATGGAGGTATTAAAAATCAGGGTTTTTGAGATATTTTGCGGGGGTTATAATTTTTAATTCCGACCGTTGGATCGTGGTAATTTTTGGATATGTTATACATATATAAGTTGAGTATATGTCCACAAATTTTGAACCGTTAAAAATGAACGTATGATTTATTATGAATTTTACGAGATGACTGGTTCAGAAATTGTTGAATTTTTGGAGTTTATCATTTTGGTGGAAAATTCTAGAATTGGTGGGCCCCACTTGTGGTTGGTGAAGAAATGTGCTGAATTATATTTCAAATGTGGTGGGTGGGAATAGTAGCAGGTAAAGCCATCAGGTTGCAGGTCAAACCTACCAAAATTTTCCTATAAATAGAGGGCTAAGTTAGAATTGAAAATCACACCAGAAACATAAGCTTTCTCTCTTTCTCTCTCTATATTATGAAGCATATTTTGTGAGTTTTTAGATACTTGGTGAGTTGCTATTCATCAGTGCAAGTTTTCTTCAGCATCATATCCGATATCCAGTCAGAAGTACTGCTCTTTTGAGGTAAGGGATAGTAAGGGATAGTAATGGATTGTAAGGGATATTAAGGGATTTTAAGGGTTGTTATGATTTTCAGTTTCGTAATTTTTCTGAGCTTCAAAAATTCTGGAAAAATTTGAAATGATATTTTGATGAGTTTTCTTGATTGTGTCCAAAAATGGTGATTTTTGGATGTATAGATTGAGAGTTATGAATTTTATGAGAAAAGACTATTTTAAAAGTAACAGCTTATAATTCCTTGTGGTTAACTCCAAAATTGATGAAATTTTTATTGGGAGTACATGTATATGATAGAAGTATACTCTGTAAATTTCAGAATTTTTAGACAAAAGTATAATTTTTGATAAATGTCTAAATATTCGGCTATTTTGGCCATATGAAAAATAGTAAATGACTTTTAAAAATTCTGAGAAAAATATATGTTCACTATGGGACTATATTATGCTAAATCCCAGAAAAGAAATATTTTTGGAACTGATTTGGTATTTTTCATGAAAATGGTCTAGTTATGAGTAAATGAATTAAATATGTTTTGTGAAGAAAGAAAATTGGAAAATAGGATTTTATGGCTTGAGAATCCTATATGAGGTATATGCAGATTTTTGATGAGGGTTTTGGTTATTGATGATGAAATTGTAAGAGTTGGCATTTTATGATGATTAAATACATTAATTAGTAAAGTGTAAACAATTAAAATAAATTGTTTATAAATTTAAGTAATGTTATTCTTTCAATATCATTATACCGAAATATTGGTATGAATTTTATTGTAGAATTTTTATCTTTTGTGTCGGGGTTACTATTCATGAGTTACGAATATTACTCTTGAGATTAAAACTATATGTTGATCATATTATTTTTATCATCATATATAACATTTTTATAACCTTGATGTTGAAATTCTCTTTCGCTTGAGTGTAAAGATGGGTAAATTATTGGTATGATCATGACTATGGGTTCTCTTTGGCCAGTAGTGCAAAGTTGAATTGTTGACTGGTATGATCATGACCATTGAATTTATAAGTGAATATCTTTAGCTTAAGTGCAAAGGTGAATTGATTAACATGGTTATAATTATTGTTTATATAAATTCTGAAATGATTATATATTTCTTTGAGATATTAATATATTTGGCCTGTAGTGCAAATATGAACTGTTGATGAATATATTTGGCCTGTAGTGCAAATATGAATTGTTGATGAATATCTTTGGCCTGTAGTGCAAAGATGAACTGTTGTTGAATATCTTTGGCCTGTAGTGCAAAGATGAACTGTTGTTGAATATCTTTGGCCCGTAGTGCAAAGATGGTTTGTTGATGAATATCTTTGGCCCGTAGTGCAAAGATGGATTTGTTAGTATGATTATAAACAGGAATTGTGATTTGGTATAACCATGATCTTTGATGTTTCAGGTAAAGACAGGTGATGAAAATATTCTTCGTCCTGGGTGCGAAGAAAAATTTAGAGTCACAATTATGATTATGAGTTATTCATATGATTGTGGAAAGGAACTATTGAGTGATGTTACATGGATAAAATATTGTTGGTGGATTTTTAACATGGAAGAGATAATGGACTTTATGGTCTATTTGACTCTTCTAATGGATTGCTCGTTCCACTGCAACTATGGTTGAAATTTTTATCATTTACCATATGTTCTAAATCTCTGATTTATTATTGATGAAGGCTATTGATAATTTAATTATCTTTAGTCATGATATTCTTTACTGAGCTAGTTGTGCTCACCCTTTTGCTTCACATTTCCTTTCAGGTAATAAGAGTGTAGCTGGGTCGAGCGGGGGTAACAAGGGAATAGAACGGTGGTCATCATTTAGTAGTTATATTTGGTGAAGAAAATAGGGTGAGGCGAACCTAACGTTGGAAGGGTGTTTTGCCACTGTCATACAAGATGTCTAATAACATACAACCTCGTGTCATCATAAGACAGGGTTGTGCTCATCCACTTGCTGAGTATATATACGAGCACTACCTATATAATCTTGGTGTTTGTTTGAAGTATAATTCTCAATTAGAGACAGTGGAAATAATGATAAGTCAAGAGAAGACTCACCATTGGGAAGAATATGATAGTAATCTTCTCGTTTTTCTTTGGGGTCTATTGGGTAAACCAAGGATAATTCTGTGGCCATATGATATCTATCACAACCTAGAAGCATGGCCTCCCATGTACGAAGGTTTCCTTAAGCACTTCCCAAAGATTCTAATTTCCAAAACAGTTTTTGACTATACCTTTATGTAAGGTGTCATTGTGAGGTGATGTCCACGATTGGAACATGAGTCACATTTGGTATATATTTGTATCCAAACTCACAGCATATGTGTTGTTGTATTTTGCACGACAATTGTTGTAATAAAGTTGTAGTTATTTTCTGTACCATGTATTTGGCGACTCAGAATGGGTTGGGTGGAATGGACCTGTTTTGGGGTTGTCACAAATATGTTAAAGTAATACGATTGTCAATGTATATTGTAAATAGTTAAAATATTTATCGAATAAAATAAATATTTTAGTTGAAATATTTATAGTATTAAATAAATATTTGATGAAAATTATTTAAGTGTGATAAAATTGATGGGATTTATGCGTATTTTATTACGCGAGTATAATGGTGATATTCTAATTTAATTAAATAATTAAATTAGAGAAGTGAGGATTTGTTAAATAAAATTATAATTTTATTGGGTAAGTAAATACAGTGTCGGATAAATAAAGATTATGGTTAAATCAAAAGTAGTGTGACATTTACAGAAAAGAAGATATACTATATGATAAGGAGAATTATTAAAATAAATTAAAAGGAGATTAAGGGTTCCAGCCAAACATGGTCTTGTGACCTTTGGCCTTTGTAACACCCACGTTAAGCTATCAGTTGTAACACCCACGCTAAGCCATCAGTTTATTTGCTTACGTGGTTTAGTAAAATAGAGAGACTTGGAGAGAAATTAAGAGAAAAGAGAATTCTCTATGAAGTTGAGAGCAAAAATCTGAGGATCAAAGAAGGGGAAGAAGAGTAATCGAGTAATCAAGTAATCTTCATCTAAACTAAGGAAGGAATCAAAGGTACTAACCTAACCCTAAAACTCTTGTTATTAGTTTCTTGAGTTTTCTCTATAAATAATTTTGATGAAGGTTAAGGATATATTTGTTTATAGGTGAGTATAATTTGTGTTATGTCATCTATAAACGAGTTTAGAGTTATCAAATTCATGTAAATATGTTTTTAGAATAAGGAATTTTGTGTATGGCTTAGTATATGTATTTTGGTCTATTTTAAGGCTTAAATTGATGGTTAGATCATGTATATAATATGAAATTGGTTATAGATGTTGTTAGTATGATGAAAAACGAAAACAACCCAAGTTGAACGAGTCAAAACGAATGTAAAACGAATTCGTAGCGAATGAATTCGCTAAATATGTTTAAAACATAAAAGTATAGCATGAACAGGGAATTGGAACCCTTAAATTGATTTGTTAAAGTTTTTGAAATGTTAAAATTATTCTGTAAATGAGTAGTTCAGTGTTTCACGAGTTCATAGAATCGAAAAACAACTAATTCCGACTTAAAATGAAGAAGTTACGAAGGTTTGAAATAAAAACATTGCAAAATCTGTAATCTGGGCGAAGCCGAGCGCGGGCGCGCTGCCTAGGAGAACGGGCACGCAGCTGGGTGCTGCTATGTGGCACAGGCTCGCTGGGATTATGAAGAAAATGGGTGCGGCCGCGCCCATAGTGTGCCAGGTGTGACTATTTTGATATGTTTTGGTTAAATGGCCATAACTTTTGCATACGGACTCCGATTGAGGCGATTCAAGAAGATCCGGAACGAGGACGAATAGACATACAAATTTTATTTTTTAAGTTATTCAATTTGAGGTAGTTAGAAGGGATCAAAGTGGTCATCTTTGGGACTGTTGTGTTTTTAGAGGCAATCGGAGGGCGTCGGGCATGCACGTATGAAAGTGTAGTGCTTCTGACAATAAAAATGTTGTTCTAAGTTATAAAACATGAATGTTAGTAAATATAATGATACTTAACATTGATAAATAATGTATTAGATAAGTTGTATAAGCATACTAAGCATACACAAGAGAGACAAATCGGGCGTGTGACGAATGAACGTCGAAACGCCGTGACAAGTGTTAATGAATGTAAAAAGTGTTTTAAGTCAAATGAAATGAATATTATAAGATATGATATGGGGTTAATATAAAACCAATAAGTAGTCCTAGCAAGACTTAAACATTTGAATGAACTTCCAGTATGACTAAGAAGAAGTATAGTGAGATATAAGTCGAAAGTTAACACAATCAAATTGAATATTGTGTATTGATTAATAGGAAGGTTATGAGAAGTAGAGTAAAGTTTACATTACAACTACTAAATGTTGCTAAGTGACTAATAGTTAATGTGAATGATTATATGATTGTGTAGGGCACGTGAAGTGCAGATAGCTGTAAGCTGTTAAATTGTTATTGGTAAAAAACGATCAAGGCAAGTCTTTCAGTTCCTATTTGCTATGTGAAGTTAATGATTAATTGTTTTAAATCTTTATTGCAAAGAGCATGATGTGTTGTATATACGTGGAAAGTATGAAATGTTAAAGTCAATTTATAACTACGTTGATTGAGTAATGAATGTTGATTGAGTAAGGAACTCAATCTCTTTACTTGTTATATAAACTAAACATGTATGTTATGTTAGTCCAATGTTTATGAGATGTATGATAAGCATGTTATTATGTGCTACGTGATGCATAAAAATTGTTAGATTTGCTGGGCTGTTGAGCTCAACCTTGCAAATAACCATTTTGCAGGTAAAGGATTGAAGGTAACACTATGTGGTACTTGAAAGACATGAATCAGATGTAATACACAAATATTATTATTTTAGCTAAAGTTGTTATTTCTTTAAACCATGATTAAGGTTCATGAGATGTACTCAATGTTTTATGTATGTATATTTAATGTTGAGTTGTAAACCGTCCGATGTATAAAGGATATCGATTTGATATGTAAGTATATATATTAACTCTAATGAAGCTAATCATAAATTAAACTTGATTCAGAGATATGTAAGTGATAAAGGTTTTAATTCAGGAAATTAAAGTAAGATAACATAAAAGTTTTAATTATTTCGCATTTTATTAAGTTTAACAATGAATAATGATGTAAAATCATAAGTTAGACGTATTATTAACGACCGAAGTCGATAATTAAATTGTATGAATTTTAGGGTCGTTACAGTTGCTATCAAAGTTGTAGGTTATAAACCTTAAGTAGGAGTACCGTAGGCTATAACCTTAGAGAAGGAAGGTGAAGATAATGAAAGAATAAGCTCAAATAGAGTTTGAACAATAAAAAGTAATTTAAGAAATTTATAAAGAAGGGATTAAAACATGCGTGAGAGGATTCAAAGAAGAATCTCGCAGAGTTAAAATGAATATGAATGTGGGGTTACCCAACTCCAATAATAAGGATGTAAGGTGATAATAAATAGACAATGTCTATAAGAAGAGATTAATAAAGAAGTTAAGAATAAAAAGTTATATTTATGTATGGTACAATCGTACTCTTTAATAGTTGATGTGTGGTATCTGGGCTAAACAATTCTTTCATAGAGCGGAGGTATATACGAACTGTGACACCCCTAAATCTGGGTACTTCGATTCCACGGGATCTGGTGTTCACTGTACAAATATCATCTATCTATATACCCATAATAAATGCAAACCATGCAATAGATAGAATGAAAATCTTTCCCTTAAGGATTACAACATCCAAATAATAATAATACAATCCCAGGTTAAACTAACCTTAAACATCTGTGCGGAATCATAAATAAATAAGTCTTAAATAACATCATTAACTCAAGTCTTAAACATAAATACATCATCTAATAAAAATAACAAGTCTTCATCACTTGCTAACTTTGCCCTTGCCTTTACTAGTGGAAGGTTCATCGGTTCTTTCGTTCTTAACTGTAATGTTATTATTAAGCAAGAGTGAGCACTATTGCCCACAAGTATAATAATGAAATAACAGTATAATAACATGCGAGTAAATCAAAAACATCTGAATGAAAGCTCAACTTTTGAATTAAGAATGAATAACAAGAATCAAAAAAATTCTGAGGGTCATAAGACCTGGAACTATGTCTTAGGTTATCAAGGGTTATACTTGAAACCTTTAACAGTCATAAGACTATGGACCTTTCTTCTCGTACCTAGGGGGATCAGCCCTTAGTACCATACTGTGCACAATATCTTAACGCTAACGCATAAGTAAATCCCTTTGCGGGGTTGTTCATCTCAGTTTGACATTCGAGTCCGCACCAAAGGAAGTTTGGTTTGGATAATTCATCAAGGGTTCTGAAATTTAGAACGCTCATCAACTATGGACTAGTCGAATCAATAAGGGTTCGCTAGTCTAATAAGGTTCAATAATAATGATATTCAAATTGAATAATAATCTCAGGAAGTATACAATAGAACAATTATTGTATAACTGAATCATGCTTTGAAAAGATAATCAATCTTTAATATAACATTTGAACTTGAATAATAATAATAATAATTTACTCGAGGTAAATAATAAACTTGAACAATAATGACAAGTAGGGTTAGGAAACATGCCTCATGCGTAGGCTAAACGATTACTACTTCCGTTCACCACAAATCCTACACATATACCATATGTATTCACGACATTCATTAGTTACATTTTCACTTAATTATTTAATATAAACTCCACTTTATTTAACAAATTATTACCCTTCTAATTTAATTACTTAATTAAATTAGAATATTTTCATTATCTTACTATTATTATACTCGAATAAATTATTTCATAATAATTTCCATCGAATATTTATTTTATTCCATAAATATCTCAATTAAAATATTTATATTATTTTATAAATATTTTAATAATAATTTTCATCGAATATTTATTTTATTCCATAAATATCTCAATTAAAATATTTAATTTATTTTATAAATATTTTAATAATAATTTTCATCGAATATTTATTTTATTCCATAAATATCTCAATTAAAATATTTAATTTATTTTATAAATACTTTAATAATAATTTTCATCAAATATTTATTTTATTCCATAATATCTCAATTAAAATATTTAATTTATTTTATAAATATTTTAATAATAATTTTCATCGAATATTTATTTTTTTAATTTTTTTTAAATTTTTTTTTTAACCGCCGGGGCGGGGTAATGTAGTTTGGTAACGCCCGCCGTGGGCGGGGTTACCCAGGCTCATTTTTTACAGTTTTTTTTGCAGTTCTGCAGTTCGCGAACATAACAAGCCAAATTAGGCCAAAAATCAATCACAAGTAAAATTATACGTTCTGTGAAGAACACAGAATATGGTTATAACTTCCAAATTAGTTTATTTTCACACGGATTAAATCATACCCACATGTTAGAATTCGCATATAATCATTACCCAACATCTATAGAATGATTTTAACTCATTAAAACATATAATCACATAATTAAAATCTATAATTTCACTGACTTTGATATTCTTGAAGGTTTTAAAAATAAAACATGAAAATTATCACTACGGATTCATTATAACACCGAATCCGTTCGTTTAAAGTTTGGTCTCTTCGTATCAACATGTATAATAAAATACAAGTGTAAAATTTATGGATAATATATGATCAACGCATGAAATACCACATATAAGGTCATATGGCCAAAACCCAAACTCTATAAATTTTGAAATAGCAAGTCATCGTATTATGAAAATTATGATATGGTTTACAAAATATATATAATTAAATACGATATGATGTGCCATAACACATACAAAACCCATAATCATTACTCCTATCTCAATTACAGAGGCTTTACATTATAAATGAAAGTCATTTTCATAAAACTCAAATAACGTAAAAATAGAATTTGGTTTGGAGAAATTACCCAGAGTATAGATTAAGAAGCGGTGATCCAAGATGATCCTTTCACAATTACCTGATGATTACACACTCACAATATCTCTAATTCTCATAAATTTTCTCTGATAAATTCTCAATCTCTCTCCCTCTCTGCTCTTCCAGACTTAGAATAATAAAAGAAAAGAAAAGAAAACGTCGTATTATAAGAACTCGACTGACGCGCAATAATGGTCAGTTAACCCAGTTATGAGTAACTGCTAGTAACCCCTACTAAGGCCATGTTTGGATAGCATAATAGATTTCAAAACTCCTTTAATTTAATAAAGCTTTATCATTTAGTTTAATTCATGTCACACCCACTTGCACAATAATTCATATATCTTATTTAATATAAATAAAATATAATAACTTCTCATAAATTCACATAGTCATATATTTAATTTTCTCATTAATTAATTATATTAAATTATTAAATCTCTAATTAATAAATAAATTAATTAGAATACCATCATGCTTAATTAAATAATTTATTTAATTCAATAAGCTCACATAATTACATACTTGAAAAATAAATATTCTCCACATTAATTTAATAAATGTAACACATATAATTAAATTAATCTACCACAATTGCATCAATTAATTATTTAATCCAATAATTAAATCATCGAAAAAATATTTATTTAACTCAATAAATATTAAAATTAAATTATAAAAATCTCGTTCGTCACACGAACTATCGACCCGGAACCTAGTTTGTTGGTTGTTTGTGGAAAACCACTCAACGTACCATATTGAAACTATTAGAGAATCGATGCGTACCAAGTAAAGAAAGATGGTCTGTAATGTTTGAAAAATTATAGCTTAATGCTATGAAAATATTGTACTATGATATAGTACAAGATAAACTCACGAGGAGTTATAGATGATGAGGTACGAAAAATTCATATCGAGCAAAGAGCAAGTTATAAGCAAGATAAAGTTAGGAGGGATTTCAATTGAGAACTCATGTGATGGCTGAATTGTACAAACCTTTGTATGGGCGAGGGTTTTGTGCTTGAGTTCAGTTTATCACATTGATAATCATTGGAATGTTGGTGTCACGCTATCAATGTATATGTGGTGAAAAGGTGATTCTTTTCTCATGAGAATATTTAATAGTTAGAGGCTTTTAAGATTAGGTTAGATGATATTAAGATTAGGTACGGTTCTTAAAACTAATGCATATGGTAAGTTCGTGACTCATAATAATATGGTATGTTTTGATCCCCTTAGCGAATGGACGCTTATGGTCTGACTAGGATAAGTTCTTAAACTCATATTATTCTGGTAAGTTCCTGAACTTCCAATGTGTAGTAAGTTTGATGAACTATACTGGGGGTATAGAAAGATTGTAAGTTGAAATACAAGAATATTTAGTATAAAAGCATTGGTGGTGCTAGAAATAAAAAGAATTAATTAGTAATGAGGTAATGGAGTAAAGATTGAAATTGATGGAGAAAATTTGATATTCTAAATCTTCTAGCTATGCTAGTTTTTCAAAAATTTATTGACTTCGTGCTGATGTTGCACTTCTTTGTTTTTGAAAAATGTTGGAACATATGATTGAATCAATGGTTTAAAAAAAATAGTGTTGTTATTCTTGTGTCTATGCTAATTGTTTCGGCTAGATAAAAATGATTTTAACTTATCAAAATGTATTTTATATAATCGTGTACACTATTTGATATGGTATAGAAATAATAAACGATGAAGTCATCAATGCAATTAAACCTGGTGTTGGATGTGATCATCGGATCATCAACCCACTATGGTATGATGTAGTATGACGAAGTCACAAAATGACGGAATCCTCAACGTACTATTAAGACGGTACGGTAGCATAACTTCATAAAAAGTTTTTATTTGGTTTTCCTTAAACTAAGAAAGGTATACTAATTGAGTTGGTTAAAAATAATATGGATATGTATATCTCGATTGATGTCCGAGTTATTGCTAGAAGTCTATGCTACTTGATTCAACTAGACGAATATTGAAAGATGTTTATAAATTTCAAGCTTTCTTTGTCAAATTATACCAAACCAAATTGTTTTGGTGTGGATTCAAATGTTAAGAAGCTGAGGTGAACAACCTAGTAAAAGGGGACATGTTATCGGAGACAATGGTTCCGAAAGTAACGCATATAGTCATTACGATGTTAAGATGTAATACGTTGTGCATGACGTAGGGGTACGATAGGCTGATCACCTAGAGTACTTGCAGAAAATATTTTCAGTCTGTGTGATTGCTAAACATTCTGTTAAAGATGGTTTACAGTGGTGATGCACTATTAAACCTAGAAAATAGTTCAAGGTCTTATGACCCCTCAGCATAATTTGGAATCTTTTAAATTCCTGTTATTAATATCGCTTCCCAATTATTGAGCAATTGTGAAAAATTCTTATTATTCTAAAAGGTGAAAGTGGAATGGATGAGAAAATTAAGCAAAACATAATAATTTCAAGAAAGAAATGAAATTCCAGAAAGAGGAGAAATGTGAAACTCTTAGAAGAGGAAGATGTGAGGAATATGATGATATTAGAAAGATCCTTAGAGAAAGAATTTGGTTGTAGAACCTAATGAATAAATAAATATTAACATAAAATCTATTTTGATAAATGGAATGAACGAATATTTGTAAGTCAAAATTTCGAGGACAAAATTCTTAGAAGAATGGGTGAATGTAATGTCCCGAGAGTTTGAGAATCTTGCACATGATAATGACCCTTAGAAAAAGATAATGAACGGGTCAAAGAATTTGTAATACTCAAATATAATCAAGTATAAGTAGAGGTTATGAAATAAAACTTACAAGAATTTATTGTGAAGAAGGGTTGGAGTGGTAATAAATAAAAACTATATTAAGGTAATGAGTTGAAGATATTCAATGATAAATGTTAAAAAGAGATTTGGCGATAACCGAGTAAGGGAGGTTTCGTTGATTTTGAGGAAAGAATCCTTATAAGTTGGGAATGATGTGACAACCCGAATTTTTATTAAAATAAGAATTTAATAATTAAAATTCTAATTATGATATGTATATATTTTGATTTATGTGTTTTGAGTGTGGGTAAGTATATATATTTGTAATTTATCTTGAAATATGTGATTTGGCGTGAAGAGATTAAGTGTGAATATAAAAGAGATGTATATGTTTGGAAAATAAGGTTTAATAGTTAATTTAACTATTAAAGAAATTAAATGAGATTGTTACAGAAAGGAAGTTAACTAAATAATATTAGTTAATTTAATTAAGTAGAAAATTATATTATGAAATAATATAATTCGATTATTGTAAGACCCCAACTTTTTTATAAATAAAATCGAATTTGCTCTAATTATTATTTTGAATAATAAGGTGTTAATTTGATATAATGTTGTGGTTATGGGTGAAATGTGCAAATTTTGTAAAATAAGTAAGTGGTTATAAAATATTCATTGTTGTCGGGGAATATTCATTGTTGTCGGGGAATATTCTTGCTGTCGGAAAATATTCATACGATGGCGCAGCCATTTGTGGACCCCAAAACGGAATTATTGTCAGAATGAGAAAACGACAGAAATATTTTTTTATAAAAATAGCGGCGGAAGTTTTACCATTAACTGTTGAACTACTCGGTAGTAAAAGTACAATAATACGTGTGGTTGCATAGTAGCACACGGTATTGATTATTGGTGCTTACGTGAGAAGTTACTCAGTTTTACTCAATAATTGTTACAGTAATTACTGTTCAATATTTTATTTTATTGATTTAATAATTGCTACGTTGATATTTTATATTATTGTTGTGACACCCCCAAATCCGAGTACTTCCATTTCCGCAGGATTTGGTGTTCACTGTATAAATATCATCTATCTATCTACCCATAAGTAAAAGCAAACCATGCAATAGATAGAATTAAATAAATAAATCTCCCCTTAAGGGGTTACATCATCTGCATAAAATACAATCCCAGGTTACTCTAACCTTAAATATCTGTGCGGAATCATAAATAATAACAAGTCTTAAATAACATCAAGTCTAAATATCATTACATAACCACATAAATAACCAGTCTTCATTACTTGCTAATCTTTCCCTTGCCTTTACTGGTGGAAGGCTCGTCAGATCGTTCGTTCTTAACTGCAATGCTATTATTACGCAAGAGTGAGCACGATTGCCCACAAGTATAACAATATAACAAAGAAATAATAACATGCGAATAAATCAAGGGCTTCTGAAACATGAAAACTCAGCTTTTGAATCAAGAATGAATAACAATAAACAAAAGTACTTCTAAGGGTCATAAGACCTTGAACTATGTCCTAGGTTGTCAAGTGTTTATACTTGAACCTTTAACAGTCATAAGACTATGGACTCTTCTTCTCGTACTTAGGGGGATCAGCCCTTAGTACCATACTATGCACAATATCTTAACGCTAACTCATAAGTAAATCCCCTATACAGGGTTGTTCATCTTAGTTTGACATTAGAGTCCGCACCAAAGGAAGTTTGGTTTGGATAATTCATCAAGGGTTCTGAAATTTAGAACACTCATCAACTATGGATTAGTCGAATCATTAAGGGTTCACTAGTCTAACAAAGTTCAACAGTAATTGATAATTTAAAATTGAATAGTAATCTCAAAAGGTATACAATAGAATAATTATTGTATAGCAGAATCATACTTTGAAAGATTAGTAAAATGTACTTGATCAATAATAACGAGAATTTGCTCGATATAAAGAGACAACTTATAAGCTCATATAAAGATAACGAGTAGGGTTAGGAAACTTGCCTCGTGCGTAGATTACACGTTAATTATACTCGTTCCTTGATTTAAATCCTACATATCATTTACGTTCACAATACCAGTCAATTATAATGTAATTAATCATCATATGTTCATTCTTTTGTCTAACTCAAATTATTACTATACTTAGTCAACTACTATACCCATTGTCACATAATTTACACCTCATGAACAATACGCTAACTATGCGTTCAATCATTCAATTTACACATAAATGTGTTATTAACATGTTAAGAATTTATTTTAACATCTCATTATATGTCTAACATGTTTTTAGATTAAGTTATTATCACATTGCTAGACTTGAACATTTTAAAAATTCATTTCTGGACATTCTATTAAGTGGCGCTGCGGCGCCACTGTTACACTTGTTCTTGGCGCTGTGGCTTAAGTCTCTGGTGCTGCGGCGCGGGTCTTAGGCATGGAGTTGGCGCCGTGGCACGAGACTCCAGTTTCAGTTTTGCAATTCGCAAAAATTGCAGAACATGGCCAAAAACCTCCAATTAACTTATTTTTTCACGAATTTAGACATACCCAAACATTTTAATACACAAATAACTAATACTCAACCCTTCTAGCATGATTTTAACAAGTTAAAACACATAATCACATAATTAAAACATGTAATTTTCACTGTTCTTGATGTTCTTGAAGGTTTTGAACGTAAAACATAAAATTTAACACCACGGATTCAATATATGACCAAATCTGTTCATTTGAATTTGTTTTCTTTGTATTTACATACATAATATATACAAGCATAAAAATTTAGGAGATAATATATGATTGACGCATTAAATTTGTGCGTAAGGGCCATATGGCCATAATTCAACACTCTATAATTTTGAAGCAATTATATACTACATATTTTATGAAACTGATAATATGGAATCATACAATATATATAGTAAAACATGCTACCATGACATAAGATCACGTATATATCCACATAGTCAAAATAATCTCCAACTACAGAGATTTTACAGAAATTTGAGAGCCATATTTTATAAAAATTTTAATAACGTAAATAAACTGGGTTGAAGAATTTACCCAAAGCGTAGAGTGTAGATTAGTAGTAGATGAATTCCTTCTCAACCCTTCTTCAATCACACACTCACAATCTCCTCAACAATTATCAATTTTTCTCTTTGAATCTCTCTAAGTTAAAACTCATAATTAAGATACGTCTTCTCAAATAAGACTGATAAATAGAAGAAGACGTAGGAACTGACGCGTTGTGAAGGTCAGTTACCAATCATGGGTTAACTGCCCTCAACTCCCACTAAGGCCATGTTTGGCTAGCCTTAAAAGGCTTATTCCCATTTAATTTAATAAAACCTTTATAATATAGTTTAATAGTGTCACACCCCTTTATAAAAATAAATCAAATATCTTATTTAATTTAATTCAAGTAACATATAATAATTTCTCCTTAATTCACATAGTCACATAATTAAATTTCTCATTTATTAATTATGTCAAATTATTAATTCTATAATAAATTATTAAATTAATTAAAATAACATTAGGCTTATTAAATATTTTATTTAATTCAATAAGCTCACATAAATACATACTTGAATAATAAATATTCTCCACATTAATATAATAAATATAACACATATAATTAAATTAATCTATCACAATTGCATCCATTTATTATTAAATCTAATAATTAAATCATCGAAAATATTTATTTAATTCAATAAATATTAAAAATTAAATTACAGAATCTCGTTCGTCACAATTATTGTTTCAATATTTGTCACTGCACAGTATTTCTCATTATCAGATTAATAATTCATATTATTTGAATAATATTATTAGATAGCATTATTGGCAATGTCTAAGGAAGTTCTGTCTAAGGAGATGTTTGGTCACCTAATTACGCGCCAGTAAGGAGAAATCCTTATCGGAAAGCCCTTTCTTTTCTAGGAACGACCTGGTTGTCATAATTATGATTCTGTAATATTATTATGAATAATTAATTATTAATTTATATGATAAAGGAAATATTTATTTTATGCGGATGTAAATGATGGATTTATTTTTGTGGTTATAAATGAAGGAATTAATGCTGGGGTGTTTTATCAGTATTTTGTTGGAATGGAGGTATTAAAAATCGTCCGTATGTAAATTTCGAGCATTTTTTGTTTGGAATTTGGAAAAACTTAAAGCTTCAAAGTTGTAGAGAATTTGATTTCGTGTGGAATGGACATGAGATTCGAATTTTTCTGATAAAAGGGCTATTTTATATGAATTATTGAAGTTACTGAGTATTTAAAATATTTTGAAAATTTCTAGAATTGGTGGGCCCCACTTTTGGTTGGTGAGAAAGGTACTGAAATTTTATTTTAAAAGTGGTGGGCGGGAATAGTAGCAGGTAAAGCCATCAGATAGCAGGTTAAGTATGCTTCGACGTTCTAACATTTTTCTATAAATAGGGTACTTAGTTAGAATTGAAAATCACACCAGAAATAAGTTTTCTCTCTTTCTCTCTCTATATTATCGAGCGTATTTGTATGAATATTTAGATACGTACAAGTGCTTTCAGCACTATATCCGATATTCCAGTCAGAAGTACTGCTCTTTTGAGGTAAGGAGTATTATTTATTTCACATTCTGAAAAGATATTATTTTTCGTATTCGTATGAATATTATTTCTGTTCAATATTCGTAAGAAATTTTATTTCGTTCAATATTCGCGAGAAATATTATATTCGTTTAATATTCGTAATGAATATTATTTTCTTTTAATATTCGTAAGGGATGTTATTTTTTTCGTAAATGATATTATTTTCTTTAATATCAATATGCCGAATTATTGATATGAGTTTTATTGTGGAATTTCTATCTTTTTGTGTCGGGGTTACTATTCTCGAAGTTACTATTTACTGGATACTATTCATTTAGTTACTATTCACCTGGGGTACTATTTATAATAAAAATTGATTACTTTTCGGTCCAAATCATTTTTGATACAATATGATTCTTGAATTTTACTCCACAAAGTAATATCATGTTGATAATTTGGACGTTATTTATTTCTGGATAAATTAAATTATAAATATTTAAAAATTTATCCTTGAACTTGTTTTATTGAATTCTTATATCATTGTCATCATCCTCATGTTTATATTCTATTGAAAGTCATCTGTGGCCTGTAGTGCATAGATGGACTTGGTATGATTATGACTAGGGATTATTCGGTATAATCATGACCGTAATGTTACAAATGATGTGATAAAAGTCCTCATTGGTCCGTAGTGCATTGATGGACAGTTTTTGGTATGATTATAGACATGGATTCTCTTCGGTCAAGGGTGCAAAGATAAATTATTTTATGGTATGATCATGACCGTTGATGAAAACACGATTATCCTTGGCCCGTAGTGCAGAGATGATTCGATGATGTGGATTATTTATTAAGCTGAGTCTCAGCGATAAAAGTGATGAAAAACCTTTTAAATCATAGAAGATGGTAGATATTATGTTCTACTTGACTCTTCTAAGGGATTGTTTATTCTGCTGTAGTTGTTGATCTAAAACTTATTGTCTATTATATTCTAACAGTTGTTATACTATTGAAGGTTAAGGATAATTTATTCTGCATTATCTTAGTCATAATATTTCTTACTAGGCTAGTTGAGCTCACCCTTTCTTTCACTGTTCTCTTCAGGAAATGAGAATATAGCTGGGACTAGTCGGGGAATGGATTGACGGTCCAGATGGTTGCATTAGTAGTCCTCACTATTCTGTGAAATAGTGTGATAATAATTGTAATAAGGACTTATTTTAAGTTTTAATATTGTCTAGAAGATAATATTTGTATTAAAACTCACAGCATATGTTGTGTCATATTCTACACGATATTTAACAGTTGTATAAATTAAGTTTGTATTTGTATTTTGTACTATGTATTTGGCAACTCAGAATGGGTGATGTATACCTATTTTGGGGGCGTCACAATTGGTATCAAAGCTTAGGGATATGATCCCTGGCTTAGATGTGAGACAAGAACTAGGAGGGGAGAGATGGGGAATTCCTTCGCTAGTATGACCTACCTAAGTTTATTTGGTATTTAATTGGTCGGTCAGAGTAAAGGGATAATATGTGACATGTCAATTAGCCCTTGTTTTGTGACAGTGTTTGAGAATGGCATCTAAAAATATTGAGATAAGCAATGAAGCACATGAGATCGTTGAGTCACTGACGATCAATAACCAGGATAATGTGCAGGAAGGCAACAATCCTCAGGTAAACAATAACGCCGATCAAATAACAAACGATGGGATGTTTAGAAGCTTTTTGCAGTTCATGCAAAATCAGATGAGGGAGACTCGTGTACAAAATACGGGTGAAAATGATAGCAACACGCGGATGGTCACCGCTAAGCAGTTCAAGGAGTTGGGACCGACGGAGTTTTTGGGAAAGACAGAATCACTTACGGCAAAGACATGGATAAAGCAGATCACCAAAATATTTGATGTCTTGGAATGCTCATAGGAGCAAAAGGTTCCATTCGCCACCTTTATGTTGCGTGAAGAAGCAGATCACTGGTGGAAATTTGTAAAACGTACCAAGCCTGACGCACTCAAGATGTCTTGGGAGAAGTTCCAAGAATTGTTTAACGACAAGTACTTTCCCGAAAGTATTCGTCACATGAAAGAGGTAAAGTTCATCAAGCTGGAGCAAAATAATATGACCGTGTCGCAGTAAGAGGCTAAGTTTGCGGAGTTATCCCGATTTGCATCCTATTTGGTTGATAATGAGGAGCGAATGACACGAATGTTTCTGCGAGGTTTGAAACCCGATATATGTCAATACCTCATTTCTCACAAACTTTATTTATATTCAGATGTTTTGAATAGGGCACAGTTAGTGGAGCGCGATAATGAGTCAACTCAACCAAAAGGTAATGACCAACAACACGATAATAATCGTACCGGTGGCAACGACCATCGGAACAACAATAACCATCGTGGGGGAAATTATCATGTCAAGAATGGTAACCACTTCTGTGGTAATCATGGCCAAGATAATAGAAGTAGAAATTTTAAGAAGAGGAGGTTCAATAATGATGGAAAGACCGCAGCACCAGCACCCGTTTCAAAGGAAGAAGAACGACCACCGGTCGTATGTTTCAAATGCGAACAGAAGGGACACATCCGTCCAAACTGTATGCAGCAACCCAAAGCGTGTTTCAATTATGGAAGAGAAGGTCACTTAGCTCGATTTTGCGTGTAGTGAAATCAAGTCCAGCTAGGATGGTGACGCCAAAGGATGTCTCAAACAAGTCAAAGTCGGTAGTTTAAGTGAGAGCGTTTGTCAAGGAACCCGAACGAAGCTATCATGGGTAAGTTAATCATAAACTCTTGTGAAGTTTATACCTTATTCGATATCGGTTCTACCCATTCTTTTATTTCTCCTACTTGCGCTCAACATTTAAATTTGACCCCAGTACAAAACCCATTTCTAAAACCCTCAAATATTTCTTCACCCAAAACGAACGTAACATGTGCCAAAGACGTTGGCTCGAGCTGTTGAAGATTACGACCATACCATTCAATATCATCGTAGAAGAGCGAACGTGGTAGCTGACGCGTTGAGTAGAAGATCGTATGCAGTTACGAGTGCGACATTGTTAACACAAAGACCCATTTCGTACGACTTACTCTAGAGACCCACGTGATGATGTTAAATATACGATTAGAACAGACTTTAGTCGATAAAGTTAAAGCCACTTAAGCCACAGACTCAGAACTAATGAATGTGAAGAAGAAGGTTCAAGAGGGCATTATTCTAGAAGCAAGAATTGAAGAAGAGAGAAAATCTCAACCCTCGATCTAATTGTTCTATTTAAAATCCTCGATCAAGTAGAAACTGTGGCCTATAGACTCGTTTTAACGCCAACTATGTCGCGTGTTCATAACATTTTTTTCGTATTGATGTTACGTAAATATGTGGATGACCCGAGCCACATTATTGAATTAGAACCGAACGAGATAACGGAAGATTTAACGTATGAAGAGGTACCTGTTAAAATCTTGGATACGAAAAAATATATTTTTACCCTCAAAGGTTATACCTCAAGAGTTAGAATCTGACGAGCTATCCTCATCTGTTCGGCATACTAGGTACGTACGTCAATTTCGAGGAAGAAATTTCATAAGGAGGGGAGGTTGTAAGACCCCAACTTTTTTATAAATAAAATCGAATTTCCTCTAATTATTATTTTGAATAATAAGGTGTTAATTTGATATAATGCTGTGGTTATGTGTGAAATGGGTAAATTTTGCAAAATAAATAAGTGGTTATAAAATATTCATTGTTGTCGGGGAATATTCATACGATGACGCAGTCATTTGTGGACCCCACAACGGAATTATTGTCGGAATGAGAAAAAGACATAAATATTTTTTTTATAAAAATAACGGCGAAAGTTTTACCATTAACTGTTAAAGTACTCGGTAGTAAAAGTACAGTAATACGTGTGGTTGCATAGCAACACACGGTATTGATTATTGGTGCTTACGTGAGAAGTCACTCAGTTTTACTCAATAATTGTTACAGTAATTACTGTTCAATATTTTATTTTATTGATTCAATAATTGTTACGTTGATATTTTATATTATTCAATAATTATATAATTGTTACAGTAATTGTCAATGCACAGTATTTTTTATTATCAGATCAATAATTCATATTATTTGAATAATATTATTAGATAGCATTATTGGTAATGTCTAAGGAAGTTCTGTCTAAGGAGAGGTTTGGTTACCTAATTACGCGCCAGTAAGGAGAAATCCTTATCGGAAAGCCCCCTCTTTCCTAGGAACGACATGTTTGTTATAATTGTGATTCTGTAATATTATTATGAATAATTAATTATTGATTTATATGATAAAGGAAATATTTATTTTATATGGATATAAATGATGATTTATTTTTGTGGTTATAAATGAAGGAATTAATGCTGGGGTATTTTATCAGTATTTTGTCAGAATAGAGGTATTAAAAATCGTCCGTATGTGGATTTCGGGCATTTTTTGTTTGAAATTTGGAAAAACTTAAAGCTACAAAGTTGTAGAGAATTCGATTTCGTGTGGAATGGACATGAGATTCGAATTTTTCTGATAAAAGGGCTATTTATATGAATTGTTGAAGTTAGAGATTATTTAAAATATTTTTGAAATTTTTAGAATTGGTGGGCCCCACTTTTGGTTGGTGAGAAATGTGTTAAAATTTTATTTCAAAAGTGGTGGGCGGGAATAGTAGCAGGTAAAGTCATCAGGTAGCAGGTTAAGTCTGCTTCGGTATTCTAACATTTTCCTATAAATAGGGTGCTTAGTTAGAATTGAAAATCACACCAGAAACATATTTTCTCTCTTTCTCTCTCTATATTATCGAGCATATTTGTGTGAGTATTTAGATACTTTGAGAGTTGTTATTTAGTACAAGTTCTTTCAGAACTATAACCGATATTCCAGTCAGAAGTACTGCTCTTTTGAGGTAAGGGGTATTATTTATTCCACATTCTGAAAAGATATTATTTTTCGTATTCGTATGAATATTATTTCTGTTCAATATTCATAAGAAATTTTATTTCATTCAATATTCGCGAGAAATATTATATTCGTTTAATATTCGTAATGAATATTATTTTCATTTAATATTCGTAAGGGATGTTATTTTCTTCTTAAATGATATTATTTTCTTCAATATCATTATGTTGAATTATTGATATGAGTTTTATTGTGGAATTTCTATCTTTTTGTGTCGGGGTTACTATTCACTCAGTTACTATTCACCCGGGATACTATTCATAATAAAAATTAATTACTTTTCGGTCCAAATCATTTTTGATACAATATGATTCTTGAATTTTACTCCACAAAACAAAATTATATTGACAATTTGGACGTTATTTATTTCTGGATAAATTAAATTATAAATATTTAAAAATTTGTCCTTGAACTTGTTTTATTGAATTCTTATATCATTGTCATCATCCTCATGTTTATATTCTGTTGAAAGTCATCTGTGGCCTGTAGTGCATAGATGGACTTGGTATGATTATGACCAGGGATTATTCGGTATAATCATGACCGCAATGTTACAAATGATGTGGTAAAAGTCATCATTGGTCCGTAGTGCATTGATGGACAGTTTTTGGTATGATTATGGCCATGGATTCTCTTCGGCCAAGGGTACAAAGGTGAATTATTTTATGGCATGATCATGACTGCTGATGAAAACACGATTATCCTTGGCCCGTAGTGCAGGGATGATTCGATGATGTGGATTATTTATTAAGCTGAGTCTCAGCGATAAAAGTGATGAAAAACCTTTTAAATCATAGAAGATGGTAGATATTATGCTCTACTTGACTCTTCTAAGGGATTGCTTATTCCGCTGCAGTTGTTAATCTAAAACTTGTTGTCTATTATATTCTAACAGTTGTTATACTATTGAAGGCTAACGATAATTTATTCTGTATTATCTTAGTCATAATATTTCTTACTGGGCTAGTTGAGCTCACCCTTTCTTTCACTGTTCTTTTCAGAAAATGAGAATATACCTGGGACTAGTCGGGGAATGGATTGACGGTCCAGATGGTTGCATTAGTAGTCCTCACTGTTCTGTGAAATAGTGTGATAATAATTGTAATTTATTTTGAGTTTTAATACTGTCTAGAAGACAATATTTGTATTAAAACTCACAGCTTATGTTGTGTCGTATTCTACACGACATTTAACAGTTGTATAAATTAAGTTTGTATTTGCATTCTGTACCATGTATTTGGCGACTCAGAATGGGTGATGTATACCTATTTTGGGGGCGTCACAATTATTATGCTTTATGGAAATGAAATTGTTATGAATTAAATTTCATAAATAATGTGAGTAATTCACTTAATTAAAATAGTGAATTAGTGTAAGCATATTTGTTTAAATAAATGAAGAAGTAGTATATTACATATGAGTGTAATATGTTAAAGTAATACGATTGTCAATATATATTGTAAATAGTTAAAATATTTATCGAATAAAATAAATATTTTAGTTGGAATATTTATAGTATTAAATAAATATTTGATGACAATTATTTAAGTGTGATAAAATTGATGGGATTTATGCGTATTTTATTACGCGAGTATAATGGTGATATTCTAATTTAATTAAATAATTAAATTAGAGAAGTGAGGATTTGTTAAATAAAATTATAATTTTATTGGGTAAGTAATTATGGTGTTGGATAAATAAAGATTATGGTTAATTCAAAAGTAGTGTGACATTTAGAGAAAAGAAGATATACTATATGATAAGGAGAATTATTAAAATAAATTAAAAGGAGATTAAGGGTTCTAGCCAAACATGGTCTTGTGACCTTTGGCCTTTGTAACACCCACGTTAAGCTATCAGTTGTAACACCCACGTTAAGCCATCAGTTTATTTGGTTACGTAGTTTAGCAAAATAAAGACTTAGAGAGAAATTAAGAGAAAAGAGAATTCTCTATGAAGTTAAGAGCAAAAATCTGAAGATCAAAGAAGGGGAAGAAGAGTAATCAAGTAATCTTCATCTAAACTAAGGAAGGAATCAAAGGTACTAACCTAACCCTAAAACTCTTGTTTTTAGTTTCTTGAGTCTTCTCTGTAAATGATTTTGATGAAGGTTAAGGATATATTTGTTTATAGGTGTGTATAATTTGTGTTATGTCATCTATAAACGAGTTTAGAGTTATCAAATTCATGTAAATATATTTTTAGAATAAGGAATTTTGTGTATGGCTTAGTATATGTATTTTGGTCTATTTTAAGACTTAAATTGATAGTTAGATCATGTATATAATATGAAATTGGTTATAGATGTTGTTAGTATGATGAAAAACGAAAACAACCCAAGTTGAACGAGTTAAAATGAATATAAAACGAATTCGTAGCGAATGAATTCGCTAAATATGTTTAAAACATGAAAGTATAGCATGAACAGGGAATTGGAACCCTTAAATTGATTTGTTATAGTTTTTGAAATGTTAAAATTATTCTGTAGATGAGTAGTTCAGTGTTTCACGAGTTCATAGAATCGAAAACCAACTAATTCCGACTTAAAATGAAGAAGTTATGAAGGTTTGAAGTAAAAATATTGCAAAATCTATAATCTGGGCGAAGTCGAGCGCCGGCGCACTGCCCAGGAGGGCGGGCGCGCAGCTGGATGCTGCTATATGGAGCGGGCGCACTGGGGTTGTGAAGAAAATGGGCGCGGTCGCGCCCATAGTGTGCCAGGTGTGACTATTTTGACATGTTTTGGTAAAATGGCCATAACTTTTGCATACGAACTCCGATTGAGACGATTCAAGAGGATCCAGAACGAGGATGAATAGACTTACAACTTTCAAATTTTAAGTTATTCAATTTGAGGTCATTAGAAGGGATCAAAATGGCTATCTTTGGGACTATTGTGTTTTCAGAGGCAATCGGAGGGCGTCGGGCATGCACGTATGAAAGTGTAGTGCTTCTGACAATAAAAGATGTTATTCTAAGTTATAAAACATGAATGTTAGGAAATATAATGATACTTAACATTGACAAATGATGTATTAGATAAGTTGTATAAGCATACTAAGCATACACAAGAGAGACAAATCGGGCGTGTAACGAATGAACGTCGAAACGCCGTGACAAGTGTTAATGAATGTAAAAAGTGTTTTAAGTCAAATGAAATGAATATTATAAGATATGATATGGGGTTAATATAAAACCAATAAGTAGTCCTAGCAAGACTTAAACATTTGAATGAACTTCCAGTATGACTAAGAAGAAGTATAGTGAGATATAAGTCAAAAGTTAACACAATCAAATTGAACATTGTGTATTGATTAATAGGAAGGTTGTGAGAAGTAGAGTAAAGTTTACATTACAACTACTATATGTTGCTAAGTGACTAATAGTTAATGTGAATGATTATATGATTGTGTAGGGCACGTGAAGTGCAGATAGCTGTAAGCTGTTAAATTGTTATTGGTAAACAACGATCAAGGCAAGTCTTTCAGTTCCTATTTGCTATGTGAAGTCGATGATTAATTGTTTTAAATCTTTATTGCAAAGAGCATGATGTGTTGTATATATGTGAAAAGTATGAAATGTTAAAGTCAATTTATGACTACGTTGATTGAGTAATGAATGTTGATTGAGTAAGGAACTCAATCTCTTTACTTGTTATATAAACTAAACATGTATGTTATGTTAGTCTAATGTTTATAAGATGTATGATAAGCATGTTATTATGTGCTACGTGATGCATAAAAATTGTTAGATTTGCTGGGCTGTTGAGTTCAACCTTGCAAATAACCATTTTGCAGGTAAAGGATTGAAGGTAACACTATGTGGTACTTGAAAGACATGAATCAGATGTAATACACAAATATTATTATTTTAGCTAAAGTTGTTATTTCTTTAAGCCATGATTAAGGTTCATGAGATGTACTCAATGTTTTATGTATGTATATTTAATGTTGAGTTGTAAAGTTAAAGTTTGAACCGTCCGATGTATAAAGGATATCGATTTGATATGTAAGTATATATATTAACTCTAATGAAGCGAATCATAAATTAAACTTGATTCAGAGATATGTAAATGATAAAGATTTTGATTCAGGGAATTAAAGTAAGATAACAGAAAAGTTTTAATTATTCTGTATTTTATTAAGTTTAACAATGAATAATGATGTAAAATCATAAGTTAGACGTATTATTAACGACCGAAGTCGATAATTAAATTGTATGAATTTTGGGGTCGTTACAATTGATATCAAAGCTGTAGGTTATAAACCTTAGGTAGGAGTACTGTAGATTATAACCTTAGAGAAAGAAGGTGAAGATAATAAAAGAATAAGCTCAAATAGAGTTTGAACAATAAAAAGTAATTTAAGAAATTTATAAAGAAGGGATTAAAACATGCGTGAGAGGATTCAAAGAAGAATCTCGCAGAGTTAAAAGGAATATGAATGTGGGGTTACCCAACTCTAATAATAAGGATGTAAGGTGATAATAAATAGACAATGTCTATAAGAAGAGAATAATAAAGAAGTTAAGAATAAAAAGTTATATTTATGTATGGTACAATTGTACTCTTTAATAGTTGATGTGTGGTATCTGGGCTAAACGATTTCTTCATAGAGCGGAGGTATATATGAACTAGCAACTCGGAACCTAGTTTGTTGGTTGTTTGTGGGAAACCACTCAGCGTACCATATTGAAACTATTAGAGAATCGATGTGTACCAAGTAAATAAAGATGGTCTGTAATGTTTGAAAAATTATAGCTTGATGCTATGAAAATATTGTACTATGATATTGTACGAGATAAACTCATGAGGAGTTATAAATGATGAGGTATGAAAAATTCGTATCGAGCAAAGAGCAAGTTATAAGTAAGATAAAGTTAGGAGGGATTTCAATTGAGAACTCATGTGATGGCTGAGTTGTACAAACCTTTGTATGGGCGATGGTTTTGTGCTTGAGCTCAGTTTATCACATTGATAATCATTGGAATGTTGGTGTCGCGCTATCAATGTATATGTGGTGAAAAGGTGATTCTTTTCTCATGTCTATATTTGATAGTTAGAGGCTTTTAAGATTAGGTTAGATGATATTAAGATTAGGTACGGTTCTTAAAACTAATGCATATGGTAAGTTCGTGACTCATAATAATATGGAATGTTTTGAACCCCTCAGCGAATGGATGTTTATAGTCTGACTAGGATAAGTTCTTAAACTCGTATTATTCTGGCAAGTTCCTGAACTTCCAATGTGTAGTAAGTTTGATGAACTATACTAGGGGTATAGAAAGATTGTATGTTGAAATACAAGAATATTCAGTATAAGAGCATTGGTGGTGCTAGAAATAAAAAGAATTAATTAGTAATGAGGTAATGGAGTAAAGATTGAAATTGATGGAGAAAATTTGATATTCTAAATCTTCTAGCTATGCTAGTTTTTTGACAATTTATTGACTTTGTGCTGATGTTGCACTTCTTTGTTTTTGAAAAATGTTGGAACATATGATTGAATCAATGGTTTAAAAAAAATAGTGTTGTTATTCTTGTGTCTATGCTAATTGTTTCGGCTAGATAAAAATGATTTTAACTTATCAAAATGTATTTTATATAATCGTGTACACCATTTGATATGGTGTACAAATAATAAACGATGGAGTCATCAATGCATTTAAATCTGGTGTTGGATGTGATCATCGGATCATCAGCCCACTATGGTATGATGTAGTATGACGAAGTCACAAAATGACGGAATCCTCAACGTACTATTAAGACGGTACGGTAGCATGACGTCATAAAAAGTTTTTATTTGGTTTTCCTTAAACTAAGAAAGGTATACTAATTGAGTTGGTTAAAAATAATATGGATATGTATATCTCGATTGATGTTGTGACGCCCCCAAATCCGGGTATCTTCTAACCCGACAGATGGTACTCCATGATACTACAATCCATACCATCATTCCGTTGAAATAATAACAAAATGAGTATAATTTCTATCTTTGTATTACATTTGTAATAAATCATTTCCCAGGTTCATAAACCGAATACGTAACGACCCCATTCGGGGTCTTACAGAATACATTCTTTGTTCTTCATAAGTATATTACATACAAATACACTAATCTATTGCAGGACGATTAATTGTCCATCTTAGCCTAGACTTTATCTCTCTTAGAACTCTCAGTTCGTTCGGCTTTAGCTGCAAACATATGGTGCAAGCAAGTGTGAGCATAACTAGCTCAGCAAGTCTTAACAATGAATCTTATGAATATCACATTAACAATTACATGCTTTATTTCCATAACAGAACAATTAACTACGAAGCACTATGAAACATTTGACTAGTACTTCTCATGTCATAACAACAATTCCAAAGTATATATATAATAGCTTAGGAATTCTGAACCAGTCAAAAGACCAGGTACATACTCTTTCTGTTTTCATACTTGAAAAGGACTTCCGGCACTAAGGCCATCCATCCGGCTTTACTTATGAGTACGTCTAGGTGATTAGCCTATAGTACCCTATGTTGATCAACACTCTTCCATTAAACGTATTTACGTTTAAGTTTTGGCAACCTCGCGTGCCCATCGAATAACCGATGAAAATACTTTTTGTTTGTTCATAGACAAACTTATCTTTACATCCGTACCAAATAATTAGCATGGGATAACGTTAACAGTTCTATATTGAAAGACTTGTAAATCAATCCATCAATCTGTCAAAGTTAGTCTAGCCCAGTTAAAACTAGCATCAACCCTTCCTTTAAAATCATTCATGCATTTCATAACATGAAGCACATAAAACTTGACTAACACGGAGGTTAGACAAGCGATAAGAAAGACTTGCCTTCAAGCGTCTGCTACAGTATAATTACCTTCCCTTTGAGTTTTTACAGTCTCTACAACATATAACCACATAACATACCACATTAGGTTATGAACGAACATACATGGTCCCTAATGAATCTTACCCTTCTTCTCAATCTAATCATTTATTAGATATTTACTATTGGTTCCGGCTTGCCGTTTACAACTTTCTTACCAACTTCTTTCTCTTCTATGTTGTAAGTGGATTTACTTCATTAATACCACTCGTTTCGAATTAATCATCCTTCTTCACAGCTTACTAACGTTCTTACGTCATTAATCGAAATTCGATCATCATTGGTTATACTTATTGTATACCGTTCACGTTCACGTAATATTCAACAACTTTTAGTTGTAACTCTCAACGTTATTGTCATCATCAAAGATGCTACTTTAAGTTAATTAATTCATCATCAATTAACTATCTTTCATCTCGTATACTTAATCATACTTATTTCATTAATAAAGTCAAATCGACTTTCTATGCATCGTTACGGCCCCTTAACGTTCTTACGCTATTTAGCCAATCCCGATCATCATTGGTGAAGTACCAAAGGTGAACATCATTCACAGTTTACATATTACCCCCTTGCGTTCTTCGTTTAATTTCTATTAAACCTTACTAGATCTTCTTACATTAACACCTTATAAGTGATTTAAGGTAAGTCTTATCATGTACATTAAGTACCTTCAATGTCTTACTTTAGGTCAACATTCAAAATGGAACAAAACCTAACTTGGTCAACATTTTTCTACTGCCGGCGTTGCGGCGCGACACCCTATGTATTCTACTGGCGCTTCGGCATCACTCTCCAGAGGTTTTTCCCAAACTCGGCGCTGCGGCGCGAGTCCATGTACAAACTCTCGCGCTGCAGCGCGAGTCTCCAGACGTTTTTATTTTCTCTAAGCCATACATGGCGCTGCAGCGTGGAAGAAAAACACTGGGTTGGCACAGCGGCGCCGAACCTGTGCACCAGTTGGCCAAGACAGTTTGGTTTCCTAACGAAACTCCCGGCTTCCTAATTTGTTCGTTATACACCCGAATTGACTCATTCAAAATCCTACAAGTCACAAATTACATCCTTTACGTGTTCGTATAAGGATTTCACATTTTTGAATCCGTTAACTCGGAATTCACCTTTTGGTTCATTTTGAGCGTTCGTTTATCGTTTTCGACCGTTCAATACTCGTTTTCTTCGTTGTAAGTCGAAATTCGACAATTATTGCGCCTACGACTCTTAATTACCTTATCTCACGTGTTGACATTGGAAACCAACATTTTCAAGTCACACGGCAACTTTTGATCCTTAATCAGGAATTTCTACGCTTTCGACGTTTAACGTCTACTTTCGCAAAATTCGTCATAACTTCGTTACGCGTGTGCTATAAGCTAAATCAAATGGAACACTCCATTGATTCATTATCTACATCCTAACCAATCAAGATGCACATACCTTATCTATGATGGTTTTCAATTTGTCCATCAACAACCATATTAACATTCAATGATTTCTACGGTTTGAACTTACGTAAACATTTACGATTTCCATTCGATCATGACTTATCAATGTTTTCATTATTAATAGTCATCCTTATTTCTCCTCACTAATCATGCTCCACCAATCTATGATTCTCTATGAGAAAAAAATCGAAAAAGATTAAGATTAATGATTACGAACTATTACCTTTTTTGTTCTTCGCGTTCTTGCTAAACTTCTTATGTTTTGCTTCAAAGTAGGTTGATCACTTGTTTCTAGCTCTTTCTCTCTCTCAATATATGTTGGCTAATCTTTGTAAACTATCAAATGAGCTATCCAAGCTTCTATTTATTTATAGGAAACTCAAATGGAGGGCATAAGGGTTAATAATCCACCCACCTCCTTAATCACCTCCTTACTATTCCTTACTTAGTTCTTAAGTTAACTTGGCCACCACACTCTTTGCTCGGCCATTAAACTTACTTGATCATCACCCTTACTTAGCCATTAAGCTTAATTGCTAATCACCTAGCTTATCTCTTGCTTGCTCAACACATTTACTCAGCCACCAAGCATAATCACTTTACTTAGCTTCCAAGCATAAGCACTTTACTTGGTCATTAATTAACTTATCATTTGCTTAGCCACCAAATACTTTAATTGCTCATCACACATATTACTTGGTCATCACACCAAATCCTTGGTCACCAAGATTAACCATATAATCAAGGGTTGCTCCATGGGTCACCCTAATCCATTGGATTCTTACTTGGGCTTTTAGCTTAATTAACTTATCTCATACTTTGGGCTTTCATTTAACAAACACATGGGCTTGTTCCCTAAATCACTTTGGACCTTAACCATTTCTACCATTAGGCTTAACCATTCCTATACTTGGCTTGTATAATTCTTAACACATCCTACAAGTCCAATCCATTTGCTTAAAGCCTTATAACGTATTATTTACGTATTAATCTCGTATTCCAACTCGTATACTAATTCATACTATACGATATACTATCTTTCATACATACTCGTATAATACTTCATAACATACCCGTATTCATTACATCGTACACTACCTTCGTATTATACGATCATTACTTTAATTCATTATACGCATTTCATTTCCTTCTCGGAAATCACTTTCCCTAACCGTTAGGTATTAAGTCCGCGGGCGAAAAACTGTGTTTGTCATAACTGAAATATTATTGAATATTCCATCTCACCTCGATATTCTATCATTACGTATTTTTCGGAAGTTCAAAAATAATTCCCGAGCAAAAATACGTGAATAGCGTTTTTTCAAAAAATTTCTTGGAAAGCTTTTATTTTCGTCTTGGAAATTTAAACACTTTAATTCTATCACATAGCCAAAATACTACAACATTCTGATATATCTAGGTCATATAACGACCTTAAATTAGCTTGCTCTCATAAATAATCAATTAAATTTATTTAACTCATATAATCAAATAAAAATTTAATTCTCCCAAAAATCCTATTTTCTCGGGCGTTACATTCTTCCCCCTTATAAGGATTCTGTCCCTAGAATCTCATTACAATTACCCAACTAAATGGGGAATTTTTTTTTCCATCATTTTAATCTAGAGTTCCTACAATGCTTTGTCGACATTCTGGTTCCTCACCTTCACCTTCACTGAAGGTATTATCTTATTTCACATGACTTGTCCCTTCCAATCACTAATCTGAGTTGGAAGTTAAGCACTTACTAACACATTACCCTATCTTCCTTTAATTAGCTCTTCTTTTAACTTGGTTTTATTTGAAACTCAAATTCCTCCTTCAAAACGAGATTATACTTAATCTTCTCTTCATCCTTCATCATCTTCTTCATTCGCTTACATCCCTCGTTACCTAGTTGTATTTACTTAACTCGTTCCATTTTCGTGGATTGAATCTACATTGTAAATACCATTTCTACCTCTTCATTTCGTAATTTAATTTCTAACTCCGTTCTCGAAATCTCCGTTATTAACTCATTCTGAGTCGCTAACATTGATAGCTTTTCTCGTGCCCTTCCTACTTAATGCGTTGACTACTACATTCACCTTCCCTGAATGATATAACATATCACAGTCGTAAACCTTTATCGATTCAAACCATTTTTCAACCTCATATTCAACTCCTTCTGTGTGAAGATATATTTCAGATTCTTAGAGCCCGTATATATCTCCTACTTCTCCCCGTATAAATACTATCTTCAAATTTTAAATCCAAAACTACAGGTGCTAATTATAGATCACAAGTAGGATAGACCTTCTCATAATCCTTTAACTGGCGTGATACATACACAATGACCTTGCCATGCTACATGAGCACGCAATCTCGTCATCTATGCTAAACATCGAGATACACTACAAAATTCCCTATATTATCTGATAAAGACAATACAGGCGCCTCACTTAACCTCCCATTTTAGTTCCTAAAAACTATTTTTCTCCCTTCTCATTCCCATGATACTTATCAATAACAAATCTTCATATCTTTTAAGCTAAAATTCACACTTAGTGAATTTTGTATCCAACTCCTCCCTCCATAGTGATTCCATCACTATCACCACCTGTTCACCATGATTTTCTGATGTCTTAGAAAGACTAGAATATCACCAATGATCATTACGACACACTCGTCCAAATATTATTCGAACACTGTGACACTAATGGTACTTTCAACCATAGCACCTCACCAGAGTACCTATGAATTTGCCATCGACTTGCTCGGCGCCCCTACGAAAAGTCTAACCTCAATGCATCAGTCAACCCAAATGACATACCCAGAAACTCGTGATAACCATAACGAGTTCTGAACGTAGTCTTAGGTACCTCTTTCTTCCTTACTTTCAACTGATGATACCCCGTACACAAATCTATCTTAGAAAAATACTTTGCCCCTTTCAACTGATCAAATAGATTATCGATCCTGGCCAATGAGTATTTATTCTTAATCGCTAACCAATTAGTTATATATTTGACTTACACATTGGTTTACTTACTTTACTTCTTAGGGTTCGCGTTCTTTCAACCTAAGTTTACGCGACCTACTTTCATTACCGGCTTACAGCTTCATGACATACGGAGATGTCTTACTTAATACGTTCATCATCTTTGATGATTTACATTCTTATCTTCTTCTTACTACTTCTCTAGGATTCAACACACATCGCTTCTCTGCGAGTAGTCCATATGGTACTCTGAGTGGTTTCCCACAAACAACCAACAAACAAGTTCCCGTCTCATCTACACTGCCATTACAGTGAGTTAGATCGGTTGCCAGTTTTGTATATACCTTCGCTCTCTGGAGGAATTGTTTAGCCCAACTCCCATATGTCAACCATCAAAGGTTACGATTGTACCACAACCTAAACTTATCTTAACATCCTTCTAGATTACGTCTTGATTAGACAACAAGAATGTTCTGGTAATTTATTACCATAACTTACTACCTTGGGTTTCTTAGAAAATCGAAGATTCATACTTTTCCTTAGACCATTTATTAAGGTTCTATGGTTAATCAACCCATTCATACCGAGAATTACTTCAAATTCTCTCAATTTTATCGATTTTTATCTATCGATACTTACTTACTCTTTTATTCATGAAACAATTTCCACGAATATCATCAACTAAAGTTATTTCCTCATTCTCTACCTTAACATTTAAAGGTATTTATAATCCTTTCGGGAATGAACTTAATCATTTAGCAAATTCACATGGTATAAAAGATCAAGTAGCACTCCAATCAAACTGCACATAAGCATTCATTGTATTGATTGGAATGATACATGTTACTACATTCGTTGATGCAACCGTATCTTGGATAGTCATATTAAAAGTACGGCCATAGGTCTACCCGACTATGGTGATCCAGTGATGGCTAATTTACCACTACTAACACCCTTACTATCCTCCGACCCCTTCTTTAGGCGATTTCTTACCATGTGGTCCAATGACCCACATACAAAATAATCGTGGTGTTTCTTAGAATTAGGACAATTGGGTGATATATGACCCTTCTGTCCACAGTTATAACAACCCAATTTCCCTTCAGACAGACTCCTAAAGGAGTCTTTCCACATATCTTACATGCTTCCATCCTATGCTTAGGATCCCCTTGTCCTACCGCAGTATTTCCGAAGTTAAAATTCTTTCTTTTCGGTATATCGCCACTACCATCGGCATTCTCGGCCTTAGTTTCTCTCTATCCCTTGCTCTTATTCTTTCTCTCTTTATGGTATTGGGTCTATGCCTCACTACCACCTTCCGTTATAATTGCTTTCTCCAGAATGGTCCCATAGGAAGCACTCTTAAACACTGAAATCCTACTATAGAGCTAGGGTTTCAGGCCCTGTTCATACCTACGAGCCTTCCTCTCCTCAGTGTCCACTTAGTGTGGAGCAAACCTTACCAATTCATTACATTTGGCCGCGTATTGGGGAACTGTCATGTCCCCTTGCTTAGTTCTAAGAACTTAATCTCCATCCTCCCTTTTTCATATAGGTCGCAAAGGAAGTCTTTTGCGCCTCAGCTACGTTCATAATAACAAACGCCTTATCTATTTCTTTTACCCATGTCTGGGCTTCTAATGGGTCCGTCGTTTCTTTGAACTCTGGCGGACCTACGCTTTTAAATTCTTTAAGGGTAGTCGTTCTGGCTACCCTAGGTCCCGTGGGTGCTCTACCCCCGATTTTGCTAAATGCAGCCATTAATAAATTAACAAACTCTTGCATAGGGTTGTTCTTACCCCCTTGGTTATCATTCCACAATAATAACTCATGCCACATCAAAGCACATTAAACAAAAACTTCATTATATTAGTATGCTTCTTCATAGTTTGAAACTATTTACAATTTGCTTCTATAGCCAAAAGCTATTACATTTCTATCCCACAATTGAACTTCACAAAAGTTGGGATTTACAAAAAGACTACCCTTTTTATGCTAAAGAGGGTTTTACGTCACTACACACATATCTATAACTCTAGACTTCTAATAATGCATAACAGCATCTATGAGTTCCTCATTCGCAATCATTATTACAGTATCCCGACTAATAGTATGTCGAGCCTATCTCGACTTAATAGAATAACACGCAACTTTTGAAATCCCTATGAGCACTCTCATGGATGTAAGACATCCGTGCTATCTTCTGGTCTTTTTCAACCAGTTTCTTACGAAGCTCATCGACCTCTTCCTTATAGTCCCTATCCTGCTCTGTCATAAGCACATGTTTATCATGCTCTGACTCAAAATCTGCTTCTGCAGACATCTTAGCTTCATGGAGATAATCAATTTCTTCATTCTGGTTCTGCACCACTGTACTCAGTTGCACATTTCTGTCAAGCACTGCCAGATACAATGCTCTCATTGCATATGGAGATGTTGACTCTAGTGTAGGTACCCCAATATTAACCGAGGCTACCTCCATTTCCTCCTCCTTATAGACCATCATATCAAGGTATGATGTCAAATCCATATCTCCCTTGGAGTAGTCCTTAAAAAAGTACTCCTCTGACTTCGACTCCTCTAGAATCACTAATGGTACCTCCGCCACTAGCATAGGTACAGTCTCTACTCTGTTCACAGACTCTTCACTCACCGCGTGTATGTCGCTATACATCAAGCTATCGATCGACATCCTTCAATAACACATAACATGTTGATTAGTACATAATACACATTAGTATAAGCACAAATCACATTTAGTTTATTTAGGGTTAACTTCCATCTTTTAAATCTTTCGGTATTGAGTTTTCTCAATACCTTTTTAACTCATTTGACTTAAGTAAAGCTTGAGTTTACTTCCTTCAGACTTTTCCTTTCCTAACGAGGTTATTAGCCTAAGGTTCTTCCCCCTTTAAGTTTTATAACCTAATGCTTTGGTACCAACCTGTGACGCCCCAAAATCTAAGTATCTTCCAACCCAACAGATGGTGCTCCACGATACTATAATCCATACCATCATTCCATTGAAATATCAACAAAATGAGTGTAATTTCTATCTTTGTATTACATTTGTAATAAATCCTTTCCCAGGTTCATAAACTGAATACATTCTTTGTTCTTCATAAGTATATTACATACAAATACACTAATCTATTACAGGACGATTAATTATCCATCTTAGTCTTGCCTTTATCTCTCTTAGAACTCTCAGTTCGTTCGGCTTTAGCTGCAAACATATGGTGCAAGCAAGTGTGAGCATAACTAGCTCAGCAAGTCTTAACAACGAATCTTATGAATATCACATTAATAATTACATGCTTTATTTCCATAACTGAACAATTAACTATGAAGCACTATGAAACATTTGACTAGTACTTCTCATATCATAACAACAATTCCAAAGTATATATATAATAGCTTAGGAATTCTGAACAGGTCAAAAGACCAGGAACATACTCTTTCTATTTTCATACTTGAAAAGGACTTCCGGCACTAAGGCCATCCATCAGGCTTTACTTACGAGTACGTCTAGGTGATCAGCCTATAGTACCCTATGTTGATCAACACTCTTCCGTTAAACGTATTTATGTTTAAGTTTTGGCAACCTCGCGTGCCCATCGAATAATCGATGAAAATACTTTTTGTTTGTTCATAGACAAACTTATCTTTACATCCGTACCAAATAATTAGCATGGGATAACGTTAACAGTTATATATTGAAAGACTTGTAAATCAATCCATCAATCTTTCAAAGTTAGTCTAGCCTAGTTAAAATTGGCATCAACCCTTCCTTTAAAATCATTCATGCATTTCATAACATAAATCACATAAAACTTGACTAACACGGAGGTTAGACAAGCGATAAGAAAGACTTGCCTTCAAGCGTCTGCTACAGTATAATTACCTTCCCTTTGAGTCTTTACAGTCTCTACAACATATAACCACATAACATACCACATTAGGTCATGAACGAACATACATGGTCCCAAATAGATCTTACCCTTCTTCTCAATCTAATCATTTATTAGATTATTTACTATTGGTTTCGACTTGCCGTTTATAACTTTCTGACCAACTTCTTTCTCTTCTATGTTGTAAGTGGATTTACTTCATTAATACCACTCATTTCGAATTAATCATCCTTCCTCACAGCTTACTAACGTTCTTACGTCATTAATCGAAATTCGATCGTCATTGGTTATACTTATTGCATACCGTTCACGTTTACGTAATATTCAACAACTTTTAGTTGTAACTCTCAACGTTATTGTCATCATCGAAGATGCTACTTTAAGTTAATTAATTCATCATCAATTAACTATCTTTCATCTTGTATACTTAATCATACTTATTTCATTAATAAAGTCAAGTCGACTTTCTATGCTTCGTTACGGCTCCTTAACGTTCTTACGCTATTTAGCCAATCCCGATCATCATTGGTGAAGTACCAAAGGTGAACATCATTCACAGTTTACTTATTACCCCCTTGCGTTCTTCGTTTAATTTCTGTTAAACCTTACTAGATCTTCTTACATTAACACCTTATAAGTGATTAGAGGTAAGTCTTATCATGTACATTAAGTACCTTCAATGTCTTACTTTAGGTCAACATTCAAAATGGAACAAAACCTAAATTGGTCAACATTTTTCTACTGCCGGCGCTGCGGCGCGACACCCTATGTATTCTAGTGGCGCTACGGCGTCACTCTCCAGAGGTTTTGCCCGGACTCGGCGCTGCGGCGAGAGTCCATGTACAAACTCTCGCGTTGCGGCGCGAGTCTCCAGACGTTTTTATTTTCTCTAAGCCATACATGGCGCTGCGGCGTGGAAGAAAAACACTGGGTTGGCGCTGCAGCGCCGAACCTGTGCACCAGTTGCCCAAGACAGTTTGGTTTCCTAACGAAACTCCTGGCTTCCTAATTTGTTCGTTATACACCCGAATTGACCCATTCGAAAGCCTACAAGTCACAAATTACATCCTTTACGTGTTCGTATAAGGATTTCACATTTTCGAATCCGGTAACTCGGAATTCACCTTTTGGTTCATTTTGAGCGTTCATTTATCATTTTCGACCGTTCAATACTCATTTTCTTCATTATAAGTCAAAATTCGACAATTCTTACGCCCACGACTCTTAATTACCTTATCTCACGTGTTGACATTGGAAACCAACGTTTTCAAGTCACACGGCAACTTTTGATCCTTAATCAGGAATTTTTACGCTTTCGACGTTTAACGTCTACTTTCGTAAAATTCGCCATAACTTCGTTACTCGTGTGCTATAAGCTAAATCAAATGGAACACTCCATTGATTCATTATCTACATCCTAACCAATCAAGATGCACATACCTTATCTATAATGGTTTTCAATTTGTCCATCAACAACCATATTAACATTCAATGATTTCTACGGTTTGAACTTACGTAAACATTTACGATTTCCATTCAATCATGACTTATCAATGTTTTCATTATTAATAGTCATCCTTATTTCTCCTCACTAATCATGCTCCACCAATCTACAATTCTCTATGAGAAAGAAATCGAAAAAGATGAAGATTAATGATTACGAACTATTACCTTTTTTGTTCTTCGCGTTCTTGCTAAACTTCTTATGTTTTGCTTCAAAGTAGGTTGATCACTTGTTTCTAGCTCTTTCTCTCTCTCAATATATGTTGGCTAATCTTTGTAAACTATCAAATGAGCTAGCCAAGCTTCTATTTCTAGGAAACTCAAATGGAGGGCATAAGGGTCAATAATCCACCCACCTCCTTAATCACCTCCTTACTATTCCTTACTTAATTCTTAAGTTAACTTGGCCACCACACTTTTTGCTTAGCCATTAAACTTACTTGATCACCACCCTTACTTAGCCATTAAGCTTAATTGCTAATCACCTAGCTTATCTCTTTCTTGCTCATCACATTTACTTAGCCACCAAGCATAATCACTTTACTTAGCTTCCAAGCATAAGCACTTTACTTGGTCATTAATTAACTTATCATTTGCTTAGCCACCAAGTACTTTAATTGCTCATCACACATATTACTTGGTCATCACACCAAATCCTTGGTCACCAAGATTAACCATATAATCAAGGGTTGCTCCATGGGTCACCCTAATCCATTGGATTCTTACTTGGGCTTTTAGCTTAATTAACTTATCTCATACTTTGGGCTTTCATTTAACAAACACATGGGCTTGTTCCCTAAATCACTTTGGACCTTAACCATTTCTACCATTAGGCTTAACCATTCCTATACTTGGCTAGTATAATTCTAAACACATCCTACAAGTCCAATCCATTTGCTTAAAGCCTTATAACGTATTATTTACGTATTAATATCGTATTCCAACTCGTATACTAATTCATACTATACGATATACCATCTTTCATACATACTCGTATAATACTTCGTAACATACTCGTATTCATTACATCGTACAATACCTTCGTATTATACGATCATTACTTTAATTCATTATACGCATTTCATTTCCTTCTCGAAAATCACTTTCCCTAACCGTTAGGTTTTAAGTCCGCGGACGAAAAACTGCGTTTGCCATAACTGAAATATTATTGGATATTCCATCTCACCTCGATATTCTATTGTTACGTATTTTTTGGAAGTTCAAAAATAATTCTCGAGCAAAAATAAGTGAATAGTATTTTTTCAAAAAATTTCTCGAAAAGCTTTTATTTTCGTCTGAGAAATTTAAACACTTTAATTTTATCACGTAGCCAAAATACTACGACATTCTGACATATCTAGGTCATATAACGACCTTAAATTAGCTTGCTCCCATAAATAATCAATTAAATTTATTTAACTCATATAATCAAATAAAAATTTAATTCTTCAAAAATCCTATTTTCTCGGGCTTTACAGATGTCTGAGTTATTGCTAGAAGTCTATGCTACTTGATTCGGCTAGACGAATATTGAAAGATGTTCATAAAATTCAAGTGTTCTTTGTCAAACTATACCAAACCAAATTGTTTTGGTGTGGATTCAAATGTTAAGAAGCTGAGGTGAACAATCTTGTAAAAGGGGACATGTTATCGGAGAGAATGGTTCTGAAACTAACGCATATAGTCGTTACGATGTTAAGATGTAATACGTTGTGCACGACGTAGGGGTACGATAGGTTGATCACCTAGAGTACTTGCAGAGAGTGTTTTCAGTCTGTGTAACTAAACATTCTGTTAAAGATGGTTTATAGTGGTGATACACTATTAAACCTGGAAAATAGTTCAAGGTCCGTATAGTCTTATGACTGTTAAATGTTCAAGTTGAGATACTTGATAACCTAGGGACGTAGTTCAAGGTCTTATGACCCCTCAGCATGATTTGGAATCTTTTAAATTCCTGTTATTCATATCACTTCCCAATTATTAAGCAATTGTGGAATATTCTTATTATTCTAAAAGGTGAAAGTGGAAAGGATGAGAAAATTAAGCAAAACATAATAATTTCAAGAAATAAATGAAATTTCAGAAAGAGAAAAAATGTGAAACTCTTAAAAGAGGAAGAGGTGAGGATTATGATGATCTTAGAAAGATCCTTAGAGAAAGAATTTGGTTATAGAACCTAATGAATAAATAAATATTAACATAAAATCTATTTTGATAAATGGAATGAATGAATATTAGTAAGTCAAAATTTCGAGGACGAAATTCTTAGAAGAAGGGGTGAATGTAATGTCCCGAGAGTTTGAGAATCTAGCACATGATAATAATCCTTAAAGGAAGATAATGAACATGTCAAAGAATTTGTAATACTCAAATATAATAGATTATAAGTAGAGGTTATGAAATAAATCTTACAAGAAGTTATTGTGAAGAAAGGTTGGAGTGGTAATAAATAAAACCTATATTAAGGTAATGCGTTGAAGATATTCAACGATAAATGTTGAAAAGAGATTTGGTGATAACCGAGTAAGGGAGGTTTCTTTGATTCAGATGACGGAATCCTTATAAGGTGGGAAGGATGTGATAACCCGAATTTTTATTAAAATAAGAATTTAATAATTAAAATTCTTATTATGATATGTATATATTTTTATTTATGTGTTTTGAGTGTGGGTAAGTATATATATTTGTAATTTATCTTGAAATATGTGATTTGGTGTGAAGAGATTAAGTGTGAATATAAAAGAGATGTATATGTTTGAAAAATAAGATTTAATAGTTAATTTAACTATTAAAGAAATTAAATGAGATTATTACAGAAAGGAAATTAACTAAATAATATTAGTTAATTTAATTAAGTTGAAAATTATATTATGAAATAACATAATTCGATTATTATGCTTTATGGCAATGAAATTGTTATGAATTAAATTTCATAAATAATGTGAGTATTCACTTAATTAAAATAGTGAATTAGTGTAAGCATATTTGTTTAAATAAATGAGGAAATAGTATATTACATATGAGTGTAATATGTTAAAGTAATACGATTGTCAATATATATTGTAAATAGTTAAAATATTTATCGAATAAAATAAATATTTTAGTTGGAATATTTATAGTATTAAATAAATATTTGATGAAAATTATTTAAGTGTGATAAAATTGATGGGATTTATGCGTATTTATTACGCGGGTATAATGGTGATATTCTAATTTAATTAAATAATTAAATTAGAGAAGTGAGGATTTGTTAAATAAAATTATAATTTTATTGGGTAAGTAAATATGGTGTCGGATAAATAAAGATTATGGTTAAATCAAAAGTAGTGTGACATTTAAAGAAAAGAAGATATACTATATGATAAGGAGAATTATTAAAATAAATTAAAAGGAGATTATGGGTTCTAGCCAAACATGGTCTTGTGACCTTTGGCCTTTGTAACACCCACGTTAAGTTATCAGTTGTAACACCCACGTTAAGCCATCAGTTTATTTGGTTACGTGGTTTAGCAAAATAGAGAGACTTAGAGAGAAATTAAGAGAAAAGAGAATTCTCTATGAAGTTGAGAGCAAAAATCCGAGGATCAAAGAAGTGAAAGAAGAGTAATCAAGTAATCTTCATCTAAACTAAGGAAGGAATCAAAGGTACTAACCTAACCCTAAAACTCTTATTTTTAGTTTCTTGAGTTTTCTCTGTAAATGATTTTGATGGAGGTTAAGGATATATTTGTTTATAGGTGTGTATAATGTAAGACCCCAAATTTTATGAATAAAGATTTATATTTTTTGAAATATTTTTTTGAATATTATGGTGTGAATTTGATATAATGTTATAGTTGTGGGTAATATTTATAAATTTTACAAAGTAAGCAAGTTGTTATATAAAATTCGATTGGTCGGGGAATATTCATTTTAACAGGAAATATTCATACGACGGCACAATCATTAGTGGACCCCACAACAGAAGTATTGCCGTAGTTACAAAACGACAGAATTATCATTTTATAAAAATAACAGCGAAAGTGTTACCGTTAAAAATGTTAAACTACTCGGTAGTAAAAGTACAGTAATACGCGTGGTTGCATAGTAGCACACGGTATTGATTATTAATGCTTACGTGATAAGTCACTCAATTATATTCAATTATTGCTACAGTAATTGCTGCATCATATGTAACGACCCCAAAATAGGTCCATTCCATCCAACCCATTCTGAGTCGCCAAATACATGGTACAGAAAACAACTACAACTTTATTACAACAATTGTCGTGCAAAATACAACAACACATATGCTGTGAGTTTGGATACAAATATATACCAAATGTTACTCATGTCCCAACCGTGGACAGCACCTTACAATGACACATTACATAAAGGTATAGTCAAAAACTGTTTTAGAAATTAGAATCTTTGGGAAGTGCTCAAGGAAACCTTCGTATGTGGGAGGCCATGCTTCTAGGTTGTGATAGATATCATATGGCCATAGAATTATCTTTGGTTGACCCAATATACCCCAAAGAAAAATGAGAAGATTACTATCATATTCTTCCCAATGGTGAGTCTTCTCTTGACTTATCATTATCTCCACTGTCTCTAATTGAGAATTATACTTCAAACAAACACCAAGAATATATAGGTAGTGCTCGTAAATATACTCAGCAAGTGGATGATCACAATCCTGTCTTATGATGACACGAGGTTGTATGTCATTAGACATCTTGTATGATAGTGACAAAACACCCTTCCAACGTTGGGTTCGCCTCACCCTATTTTATTCACCAAATATAACTACTAAATGATGACCACCGTTCTATTCCCTTGTTACCCCCCCGCTCGACCCAGCTACACTCTTATTACCTGAAAGGAATTGTGAAACAGAAGGGTGAGCACAACTAGCCCAGTAAAAAATATCATGACTAAAGATAAATAAATTATCAATAGTATTTATCAGTAATAAATCAGAGATTTAGAACATATGGTAGATGATAAAAAATTTCAACCATAGTTGCAGCGGAACGAGCAATCCATTAGAAGAGTCAAATAGACCATAAAGTCTATTATCTTCTCCATGTTAAAAATCCACCAACAATGTTTTATCCCTGTAACATTAATCAACAGTTCCTTTCCACAATTATATGAATAACTCATAATCATAATTGTAATTCTAAATTCCTCTTCGCATTCAGGACGAAGATAATTTTTATCACATGTCTTTACCTGAAACATCAAAGATCATGGTTATACCAAATCACAGTTCCTGTTTATAATCATACTAACAATTTCATCTTTGCACTACGGCCAAAGATATTCATCAACAGACCATCTTTGCACTACAGGTCAAAGATATTCAACAACAGGTCATCTTTGCACTACGGGCCAAAGATATTCATCAACAATTCATCTTTGCACTACAGGCCAAAGATATTCCTCAACGGTTCATATTTGCAATACAGGCCAAATATATTCATATCTCAAAGAAATATATAATCATTTCAGAATTTATATAAACAATAATTATAACCATGTTAATCAATTCATCTTTACACTTAAGCTAAAGATATTCAATTGTAAATTCAATGGTCATGATCATACCAGTTAACAATTCATCTTTGCACTACAGGCCAAATATATTCCTCAGTCACGATCATACCAATAATTTACCCATCTTTACACTCAAGTAAAAGAGAAATTCAACATCAGGGTTATAAAAATGTTATATATGATAATAAAAATAATATGATCAACAACTACATTTATTTTCAAGAACAACAATCATAAATCAATGATAATTTGGTCAGAAAATGAAACCAATTTTTGTCATGAATAGTGCCCGTGAATAGTAACTCGTGAATAGTAACTCGTGAATAGTAACTCATGAATAGTAACCCCGACACAAAAAAGTAAAAATTCTACAATAAAATTTATACCAATATTTTGGTATAATGATATTGAAAGAATAACATTTCTTAAATTTATAAACAATTTATTTTAATTGTTTACACTTTATTAAATAATGCATTTTAATCATCCTAAAATGTCAATCTCATAAGATTTCATTACCAATAACCAAAACTCTCATCAAAAATCTGCATATACCTCATATAGGATTCTCAAGCCATAAAATCCTATTTTCCAATTTTCTTACTTCACATAACATATTTAATTCATTTACTCATAACTAGTCTATTTTTATGAAAAATACCAAATCAGTTCTAAAAATATTTCTTTTCTGAGATTTAGCATAATATAGTCCCATATTGAACATATATTTTTCTCAGAATTTTTAAAACTCATTTACTATTTTTCATATGGCCAAATCAGCCGAATATTTAGACATTTATCATAAATTGTACCTTTATCCAAAAATTCTGAAATTCACAGAGTACACTGATATTATATAAATATACTTCTAATAAAAATTTTATCAATTTTGGAGTTAACCACAAGGAGTTATAAGCGGTTACTTTTAAAATAGTCTTTCCCCATAAAATTCATAACTCTTAATCTATACATCCAAAAATTACTATTTTTGGACACAATCAATAAAACTCATCAAAATATCATTTCAAATTTTTCTAGAATTTTCTGAAGGTCAGAAAAATTATGAAACTGAAAAACATAACAACCCTTACTATCCCTTACTATCCCTTACCTCAAAAGTGCAGTATTTCTGACTGGAATGCAAAGCCGAAGGAAACTTGCACTGAATAGGAACTCTCAAAGTATCTAAATACTCACAAAATATGCTTCATAATATAGAGAGAGAAAGAGAGAAAACTTATGTTTCTGGTGTGTTTTTCAATTCTAACTTAGCCATCTATTTATAGAAAAATGTTAGCACGCCGAAGCAGACTTAACCTGCAACCTGATGGCTTTACCTGCTACTATTGCCACCCACGACATTTGAATAAAAATCTCAGCACATCTTTACCAACCAAGAGTGGGGCCCACCAATTCTAGAATTTTCTACCAAAATGATTAACTCCGAAAATTTAACAATTTCTGAACCAGTCATCTCGTAAAATTCATAATAAATTATACGTTCATTTTTAACGGTTCAAAATTTGTGGACATATACTCAACTTATATATGTATAACATATCCAAATATTACCACGATCCAACGGTCGGATTAAAGATAATAACCCCCGCAAAATATCTCAAAAATCCTAATTTGATTTTCAATACCTCCGTTCCGACAAAAATACAGATAAAACACCTCAACATTAACTCCTTCATTTTTAACCACAAAAATATATCCCTTATTTATATCCACATAAAATAAATATTTCCTTATCATATGAATCAATAATTAATTATTCACAAATAATATTATAGAATCACATTTATGACAACCAGACCGTTCCCAGGAAAGAGGGGACTTTCCAATAAGAATTTTTCCTTACTGGCGCGCAATTAGGTGACCAAACCTCTCCTTAGACAGAACTTTCTAGACATTTTCAATAATGTTATCTAATAATATTATTCAAATAATATGAATTATTGATCTGATAATGGGAAATACTGTGCAGTGACAATTATTGAACAACAATAATATAAAATTTCAACGTAGCAATTATTGAATCAATAAAATAAAATATTGAACAGTAACTACTGTAACAATTATTGAGTAGTGCCTTCTTACGAAAGAATCAATAATTGGTGCAATACCGTGTGTTACTGTATTTTAACCACCAGATATTCCAACAGTATTAACGGTAACAACTACGCCGTTATTTATAAATAAATTATACTTGTCGTTTTCTTCATCCAATCGCTTTCTGTTATGAGGCCCACACAAGGCTGCGCCGTCGTACGAATATTCCCCTCCAGCAAGAATATTCCACGACCAAACGAATATTCCCCGACAACAATGAATATTTTATAACCACTTGCGTATTTTGAAAAATATTCATATATCACCCTTAACTTTAACTTTTTATCAATTTAACCATTTATTAGATAGAAAAATTGAATACTTTTATTTCATAAAATTTGGGGTCTTACATCATATCTATCATATTATTGATTCAATTATTGTCACAGTATCATCTGCATAATATATTATATTATTAAATCAATAATTGAGATGTCAAAGTTATTCATATTATTATTTACAATATTGACAATGTCTAGAAAGTTCTGTCAAGGAGAGGTTTGGTCACCTAATTGCACGCCAATAAGGAGAAATCCTTATCGGAAAACCCTCTCTTTCCTGGGAATGATTTGGTTGTTAAATATTGTGAGTTATGATATTAATGATGAATAAGTTCGTGTTGATTAAAGCTAAAATTGATAGTTCTATTGCGTTGGAATTATTAGTGTTAGTGAAAATCGACATTTATTTCAATAGTAATTGATGTCTAGAGGTTATATTAATCAATCGGGTAATTAACCGGATAAATGAGCAATTAATTGATATTATTTCACATGCTTATAACTATTTGTTCACATGTGTGTACTATTGATTCACATTCTTATACTATTAGGGGAGTTGGTGCAAGATTGATAATACTTGCATGACTAAGTTAAAAATAGAGGTATAGATGGGGGTATTATACTGTAATTAGTTTTTTTACATGATTATACTATTGAGTCACATGAATGAACTATTAATTCACATTATTTACTATTAGGGGAGGCGGTGCAAGTTTAATAATACTTGCAGGACTAAATTAAAAATGAAGAAAAAGAGGAATGTATTATACTATATTATTTCGAGCCCCAAAATGTGCAATTATTGAAACTATATTTTTCTATAAATAGAAGCTTATTCTTCCTTCAATTCTCACCAATTCACTAAGTCTCACAAGAGCAATTATTATAGAGAAATTATGGAGAGAAAGAAGAAGAGAAGTCTGCTACCTCACTATTCCAGTTTTCTTTTAAAGTAAGGGGTATTATTTTTTTCGTATTCATGAAGAGAGCTTCTGTTATTCCATTCTTTATTATTATGTTGGAATAACCTGTCTATGCGAAGTACCGCATACATTGTGAAATTCTTCTGTTATTCCATTCTTTATTATTATGTTAGAATAACATGTCTATGCGAAGTACCGCATACATAGTGAAATTCTTCTGTTATTCTATTCTTTATTATTCTGTTGGAATATCCTATCTGTGCGAATTACGCATGACCTGGTTCCATTCTTTATTATTCTGTTGAAATATCCTGTCTGTGAGTATTACGCATGATCTGGTTCCATTATTTATTATTATGTTGGAATAACCTGTCTGTGCGGTCTATCGCATGCCTAGTGAATTCTTCTATTATTCCATTCTTTATTATTCTGTTAGAATAACCTGTCTATGTGGATTACCGCATGCATGGTGAATGATCCTTCATATTCATTCTTTATTAAATTGTGGAAATGATCTGTCTACGTGGATTACCGCATGGCGGATAAAAATCCATTTGCAGTTTCGTATATTCTATTATACTCGTATGAGATATCATTTCTTTTGTACTCGTCATGGAATATCATTTACTTTGGTCATTTTTTTACGAGTTACTATTCACGGGTTACTATTCACCCAGTTACTATTCACTCTAGTATTATTCACTCGGGTATTCGGGACACTTTTCGTGTCAGAATACTATTCACGAGTTACTAATCACGGGTTACTATTCACCCAAATTACTATTCACCCGAATATTATTCACTCGGGTATTTTGGGTACTTTTCATGTCGGGGTACTATTCACGAGGTACTATTCCCGAAGTACTATTCACGGGGCACTATTTACCCGAAAAATATATTTCTTTTCTGTCCAAATTATTTTTGGTACATGAATATTATTCTTGAATTTTACTCTACAAAGCAGTATCATATTGACAATTCGGACGTTATTGATTTCTGGATAAATTAAATTATAAATCTTTAAAATTTATCCTTGAACTTGTTTTATTGAATTATTATGTCATTGTCATCATCCTCATGCTTATATTGTGATGAAAGTCATCTTTAGCTTACGTGCATAGATGGACTTGGTATGATTATGACCAGAGATTATTCGGTATAATCACGACCGTAATGTAACGAATGATGTGGTAAAAGTCATCATTAGCTTGTATTTCATTGATGGACAGTTGTTGTATGATTATGATCAGGAATTATTCGGTATAATCATGACCATTGATGATTACATGAATATCCTTGGCCGTGATGCAGGGATGATTTGATTTTATTTATTAAGCTAAATCTCGGCGATAAAGTTGATGAAAAACTTTCTAAATTATAGAAGATAGTAGATTTTATGCTCTACTTGACTCTTCTAATGGATTGTTTATTCCGCCGCAGTTGTTGATCTAAAACTTGTTGTCTATTATATTCTATCAGTTGTTATACTGTTGAAGGCTAAGGATAATTTATTCTGCATTATCTTAGTCATAATATTTCTTACTGGGCTAGTTGAGCTCACCCTTTCTTTCATTGTTCTCTTTAGGAAATGAGAATATAGCTGAGACGAGTCGGGGAATGGAGTGATGATCCAGTATAAGTGGCTTTAGTAGTCCTCACTATTCTATGGAATAAGTGTGATAATAATTGTAATAAAGACTCCATTAAGTGTGGATATTGTCTAGAAGGCAGTATTCGTGTTTAAACTCTCAACTATGTTTTGTCGTATTTTACACAACAGTTGTATAATTAAGTTATATTTCAATTTTGTATCATGTATTTGGCGATTCAAGATGGGTGATGTATACCTATTTTGGGGGCGTCACAGTTGGTATCAGAGCATAGGGATATGATCCCTGGCTGAGATATGAGACAAGAACTAGGAAGGGAGAGAGAAATTCCTTCGCTAGTATGACCTACCTAAGTTTATTTGGTATTTAATTGGTCGGTAAGAGTATAGGGATAATATGTGATACGTTAATTAACCCTTGTTTTATGATAATTTTTTAGAATGGCAGCAGAGAACGTTAACAATGGAATGAATGAAACCATGGAGACACCTCTAATCGCCAACCAGGATAATGTGATTTCAGGCGAAGAAGGAATTAGAGATATTCTTGTGGTGAGGGAAGAATTAATAGTTGCACCCGAGCTAGTCGCAGAGGTAGCAGCTGAGAGTGAGGAAGAAGAGGAACCTGAGGAGAATTTATTAGAAGAATTTTATGATCGAAATATAGAATTACAAAATCATATTCATGAGTTAGAAGAGCAGGCTGAAGAACGGCAGGCGGTCGTGGAGCAAAAGGATGCAATAATTCAAGCTTGTGTTACCCGATATGTGATGCTTGAACAGAAGCACTCTTTGGCAGAGTATAAAATGATAAAGCTGGAATCTGAGCTGAAAGAAGAAACAACTGAACGAGTGAAAATGATTGATGCATGGGTAAAAGCCGCACGACGCGTTGATATTGTGGAAAGAGACGTCCGATCTAAGAAGACTAAAATAGATGATATGTATTTCTCTTTTTGGACAACAATTGAGAGAACCCAACATCGAGTTTTGAATTACCCTGTACATTGCGGACAACCCCAATTCGATATGGATCGGAGATTAATGATTCAGATCATGAAACAGGAGTACGACGAAGCAGTTGAGGGTGGAATATGCCCTATAGAAAAGTCAATTTCAACGGTAGTGATGACACCGAATGCTGCCCCAAACAAGTCAAAGTCGGGCAGTTCAAGCGAGAGCCGTTGTCATGACTTCCTAACAAGTGAGGAACCCGAACAAAGTTAGCACGGGTTAGTTAATTATAAATTCTTGTGAAGTCTATACCTTATTAGATACCGGTTCTACCCATTCTTTTATCTCTCTTGCTTGCGCTCAACGTTTAAATTTGACCTCAGGAGAAATTAGACTTTGACTTATCGGCTGAAACTCCGTTAGAAGAAACCTTCATTACATGTGCTATCCAAGTCTTGGATGAGAGTCATAGTTTGGAATGATATTTCTATTGTTAATAAATTTCTTTACGTATTCTTGAAGACTTCCTAGCCTACCCCTAGAGCGTGAAATCGAATTTTATATTGACCCCAGTACAAAACCCATTTCTAAAACCCTTAAATAATTCTTCACCCAAAACGAACGTATCATGCGCCAAGGACGTTGGCTCGAGCTGTTGAAGATTACGACCATACCATTCAATATTATCATGGAAAAAAAAAGCGAACGTGGTAGCTGATGCGTTGAGTAGAAGATCGTATGCGTTTACGAGTGCGATGTTGTTAACACAAAAACCCATTTCGTATAACTTACAAATGATGAAGATAGAGTTAAAAACTCTAGAGACCCACATAAAGATAACGAATATACGATTAGAATCGACTTTAATCGATAAAGTTAAAGCCGCTCAAGCTACATACTCGGAGCTGATGAATGTGAAGAAGAAGGTTTAAGAGGGCGTTATTTTAGAAGCAAGAGTCGATGAATAGAGGAAATCTCAACCCTCAATTTAATTGACCCATTTGAAATCCTCGATCGAGTAGGAACTATGACCTATAGACTCGTTTTACCGCCAAGTATGTCACATGTTCATAACATTTTTTTACGTATCGATTTTACGTAAATATGTGGATGACCTGAACCATATTATTGAATTAGAACTAGACAAGATAGCAGAAGATTTAACGTATGAGGAGATACGTGTTAAAATATTGGATAAGAAAGATCGTATTCGACACTCAAAGGTTATACCTCAAGAGTTAGAATCTAAAATGAAGTCAAGGTATCCTCACCTATTCGGCATACCAGGTACGTACATAAATTTTGAGGGCAAAATTTCATAAGGAGGGGAGATTGTAAGACCCCAAATTTTATGAATAATAATTTAAATTTCTTGAAATATTTTTTTGAATATTATGGTATGAATTTGATATAATGTTATAGTTGTGGGTAATATTTATAAATTTTGCAAAGTAAGCAAGTTGTTATATAATATTCGATTGGTCAGAAAATATTCGTTTTAACAAGAAATATTCGTATGACGGCACAATTATTGGTGGACCCCACAACAGAAGTATTGTCGTAGTTAAAAAAACGACAGAATTATCATTTTATAAAAATAACGGCGAAAGTGTTACCGTTAAAACTGTTGAACTACTCGATAGTAAAAGTACAGTAATACGCGTGGTTGCATAGTAGTACACGGCATTTATTATTAATGCTTACGTGATAAGTCACTCAGTTATATTCAATTATTGCTACAGTAATTGATGCATCATATCTCTCATATTATTGATTTAATTATTGTCACAGTATCATCTGCATAATATGTTATATTATTAAATCAATAATTGAGACGACAAAGTTATTCATATTATTATTTACAATATTGACAATGTCTAGAAAGTTCTGTCAAGGAGAGGTTTGGTCACCTAATTGCGCGCCAATAAGGAGAAATCCTTATCTGAAAACCCCCTCTTTCTTGGGAATGATCTGGTTGTTAAATATTATGAGTTATGATATTAATGATGAATAAGTTCGTGTTGATTAAAGATAAAATTGATAGTTCCATTGTGTTAGAATTATTAGTGTTAGTGAAAATTGACATTTATTTTGGTAGTAATTGATGTCTGGAGGTTATATTGATCAATCGGGTAATTAACCGGATAAATGAGCAATTAATTGCTATTAATTCACATGTTTATAACTATTTGTTCACATGTGTGTACTATTGATTCACATTTTTGTACTATTAGGGGAGTTGGTGCAAGATTGATAATACTTGCATGACTAAGTTAAAAATGGAGGTATAGATGGAGATACTATACTGTAATTAGTTTTTTCACATGATTATACTATTGAGTCATATGAATGAACTATTAATTCACATTATTTACTATTAGGGGAGGTGGTGCAAGTTTGATAATACTTGCAGGACTAAATTAAAAATGAAGAAAAAGAGGAATGTATTATACTATATTATTTCGAGCCCCAAAATGTGCAATTATTGAAACTATATTTTTCTATAAATAGAAGCTCATTCTTCCTTCATTTCTCACCAATTCGCTAAATCTCACAAGAGCAATTATTATAGAGAAATTATAAAGAGAAAAAAGAAGAGAAGTCTGCTACCTCACTATTCAAGTTTTCTTCTAAGGTAAGGGGTATTATTTTTTTCGTATTCATGAAGAGAGCTTCTGTTATTCCATTCTTTATTATTATGTTGGAATAACCTGTCTATGCGAAGTACCGCATACATTGTGAAATTCTTCTGTTATTCCATTCTTTATTATTATGTTGGAATAACCTGTATATGCGAAGTACCGCATACATGGTGAAATTCTTCTGTTATTACATTCTTTATTATTCTGTTGGAATATCCTGTCTGTGCGGATTACGCATGACCTGGTTCCATTCTTTATTATTCTGTTGGAATATCCTGTCTGTGCGTATTACGCATGACCTGGTTCCATTCTTTATTATTCTGTTGGAATAACCTGTCTGTGCGGTCTATCGCATGCCTAGTGAATTCTTCTGTTATTCCATTCTTTATTATTCTGTTGGAATAACATGTCTATGTGGATTACCGCATGTATGATGAATGTTCCTTCGTATTCATTCTTTATTAAATTGTGGAAATGATCTATCTACGTAGATTACCGCATGGCGGATTAAAATCTATTTGCAGTTTCGTATATTCTATTATACTCATATGAGATATCATTTCTTTTATACTCGTCATAGAATATCATTTTCTTTGGTATTTTTTTTACGAGTTACTATTCACAGGTTACTATTCACCCAGTTACTATTCACTCTAGTATTATTCACTCGGGTATTCGGGACACTTTTCGTGTCAGAGTACTATTCACGGGTTACTATTCACCCAAATTACTATTCATCCAAATATTATTCATTCGGGTATTTTGGATACTTTTTATGTCGGGGTACTATTCACGAGGTACTATTCCCGAAGTACTATTCACGGGGTACTATTTACCCAAAAAATATATTTCTTTTCTGTCTAAATTATATTTGGTACATGAATATTATTCTTAAATTTTACTCTACAAAGCAGTATCATGTTGACAATTTGAACGTTATTGATTTATGGATAAATTAAATTATAAATCTTTAAAATTTATCCTTGAACTTGTTTTATTGAATTATTATGTTATTGTCATCATCCTCATGCTTATATTGTGATGAAAGTCATCTTTGGCTTACGTGCATAGATGGACTTGGTATGATTATGACCAGAAATTATTCGGTATAATCATGACCGTAATGTAACGAATGATGTGGTAAAAGTCATCATTAGCATGTAGTTCATTGATGGACAATTGTTTGTATGATTATGACCAGGGATTATTTGGTATAATCATGACTATTAATGATTACATGAATATCCTTGGCCGTGATGCAGGGATGATTCGATTTTATTTGTTAAGCTGAGTCTCAGCGATAAAGTTGATGAAAAACTTTCTAAATTATAGAAGATAGTAGATTTTATGCTCTACTTGACTTTTCTAATGGATTGTTTATTCTGCTGCAGTTGTTGATCTAAAACTTGTTGTCTATTGTATTCTATCAGTTGTTATACTATTGAAGGCTAAGGATAATTTATTCTGCATTATCTTAGTCATAATATTTCTTATTGGGCTAGTTGAGCTCACCCTTTCTTTCATTGTTCTCTTTAGGAAATGAGAATATAGCTGGGACGAGTCGGGGAATGGAGTGATGATCCAGTATAAGTGGCTTTAGTAGTCCTCACTATTCTATGGAATAAGTGTGATAATAATTGTAATAAGGACTCCATTAAGTGTGGATATTGTCTAGAAGGCAATATTCGTTTTTAAACTCTCAGCTATGTTTTGTTGTATTTTACACGACAGTTGTATAATTAAGTTTGTATTTGATTTATGTAGTGTGTATCTAGCGACCCAAGATGGGTCGTGTTACCCGTTTTGGGGGCGTCACATATAATCTGTGTTATGTCATCTATAAACGAGTTTAGAGTTATCAAATTCATGTAAATATGTTTTTAGAATAAGGAATTTTGTGTATGGCTTAGTATATGTTTTTTGGTCTATTTTAAGTCTTAAATTGATGGTTAGATCATGTATATAATATGAAATTGGTTATAGATGTTGTTAGTATGATGAAAAATGAAAACAACCCAAGTTGAACGAGTCAAAACGAATGTAAAACGAATTCGTAGCGAATGAATTCGCTAAATATGTTTAAAACATGAAAGTATAGCATGAACAGGGAATTGGGACCCTTAAATTGATTTTTAAAAGTTTTTGAAATATTAAAATTATTTTGTAGATGAGTAGTTCAGTGTTTCACGAGTTCATAGAATCGAAAACCAACTAATTCCGACTTAAAATGAAGAAGTTATGAAGGTTTGAAGTAAAAATATTGCAAAATTTGTAATCTGGGCGAAGCCGAGCGCGGGCGCACTGCCCAGGAGGGCGGGCGCGCAGCTGAACGCTGCTATGTGGTGCGGGTGCACTGGGGTTGTGAAGAAAATGGGTGCGGCCGCTCCCATAGTGTGCCAGGTGTGACTGTTTTGGTAAAACGGCCATAACTTTTGCATACGGACTCCGATTGAGACAATTCAAGATAATCCAGAATGAGGACGAATAGACCTACAATTTTTATTTTTTAAGTTATTCAATTTGAGGTCGTTAGAAGGGGTCAAAATGGCCATCTTTGGGACTGTTGCGTTTTCGGAGGCAATCAGAGGCCGTCAGGCATGCACGTATGAAAATGTAGTGCTTCTGACAATAAAAGATGTTGTTCTAAGTTATAAAACATGAATGTTAATAAATATAATGATACTTAATATTGACAAATGATGTATTAAATAAGTTGTATAAGCATACTAAGCATACACAAGAGAGACAAATCGGGCGTGTAACGAATGAACGTCGAAACGCCGTGACAAGTGTTAATGAATGTCAAAAGTGTTTTAAGTCAAATGAAATGAATATTATAAGATATGATATGGGGTTAATATAAAACCAATAAGTAGTCCTAGCAAGACTTAAACATTTGAATGAACTTCCAGTATGACTAAGAAGAAGTATAGTGAGATATAAGTCGAAAGTTAACACAATCAAATTGAACATTGTGTATTGATTAATAGGAAGGGTTATGAGAAGTAGAGTAAAGTTTACATTACAACTACTATGTGTTGCTATGTGACTAATAGTTAATGTGAATGATTATATGATTGTGTAGGGCGCGTGAAGTGTAGATAGCTGTAAGCTGTTAAACTGTTATTGGTAAACAACGATCAAGGCAAGTCTTTCAGTTCCTATTTCCTATGTGAACTTCATGATTAACTGTTTTAAATCTTTATTACAAAGAGCATGATGTGTTGCATATATGTTGAAAGTATGAAACGTTAAAGTCAATTTAAGACTACGTTGATTGAGTAATGAATGTTCATTGAGTAAGGAACTCAATCTCTTTACCTATTATATGAACTAAGCATGTATGTTATGTTAGTCTAATGTTTATGAGATGCATGATAAGCATGTTATTATGTGCTATGTGATGCATGAAAACTGTTAGATTTGCTGGGCTGTTGAGCTCAACTTTGCAAATAACCATTTTGCAGGTAAATGATTGAAGGTAACACTATGTGGTACTTGAAAGACATGAATCAGATGTAATACACAAATATTATACATCGGACGGTTCAAACTTTAACTTTACAACTCAACATTAAATATACACACATAAAATATTGAGTACATCTGATGAAGCGAATCATAAATTAAACTTAATTTAGAGATATATAAATGATAAAGGTTTTGATTCAGGGAATTAAAGTAAGATAACAAAAAAGTTTTAATTATTCCGTATTTTATTAAGTTTAACATTGAATAATGATGTAAAATCATAAGTTAGACGTATTATTAACGATTGAAGTCGATAATTAAATTGTATGAATTTTAGGGTCGTTACAAATAATTTTTATCAAATATTTATTTTATTCCATAAATATTTCAACTAAAATATTCATTTTATTTTATAAATATTTTAATAATAATTTCCATCGAATTTTTATTTTATTCCATAAATATTTCAACTAAAATATTCATTTTATTTTATAAATATTTTAATTAATTAATTATTATTTATTTTTATTATTATTTTATTTTTTTTACCCGCCGGGGCGAGGTAATTTAGCTTGGTAACGCCCGCTGGGGCGGGGCTACCCAGATTCAGTTTCTACAGTTCGCGAAGAACACAGAACAAGGCCAATTTAAGCCAAAACAACGAATACAGTTTCAATCATATGTTTTAAATTTGCAGTTCGTGAAGAACACATAACATGGCCAAATTAGGCCAAAACTTCACATACACAACGAAAACAATTTCACCCATATGTTCTAAACTTAACATAAACATTTAATAATATTCTTAGCACACTTTTAACATCTTGAGTCACATAAACAACAAGATTTAAAGCCATAATTTTCATGTTCTTGCTATTTTTCAAAGTTTCGTCAAATTTCATGAAATCACAAATCACAGATTCGTTATAACACAAAATCAGTTTGTTTAAGTTTCATTTTTTCGTTTTTACATGTATAAACATAATCAATTATCAATTTAGAGATTTCAACATGGATTGAACACAAAATTTGAATCTAAAATCAGCCTTTTTGTACTTTTATAACCAAACTCAAATTTCTTTTGTAAAACATGGTTTCATGAATCAATTCATACCAAAAATCGTTTTCAACCCACATATAACAGATTATATATATTAAACAACATAAACATCTATTATTCTAACAAATCATCAATCAAAACTCAGATTTTGACTTCAAAATCATATATTATTACTATAAACTTAAAAACCCTCTATTTAAACCAAAGTACATGGATTAATTACTCTAACACACACATATAAATCATATATAATTGAACTATACATGTTAATAAACATATACAACATTATAGATTTAACAATTAGCCATGAAAATTCAATTACAGAAAACTAAAAGCCAATTTTCATGAAAAGTTTCTAAGTACGTAAATTAAAAGCTTAGGTTAGGGAATTGCCCTTAATTCTCTATTATGATTACTAGAGAGTGGAAGAAACTTCTTAATTCTCCAATTCCTTTTTCAATTCTCTCAAACTGTCTCTTTTCTCTCTGTAATTTCACTGACTTAAGTTTTAGGAAATGAGAATGCGTAAAAAGAAAAAGGACTGATATAACTTGCGTACACTGACAACTGGGATGGTCGTGGTCGGTTAATCCCTTAGTGGGTTAACTGGCCAAATCTCTATAGGGCCATGTTTGGCTATCTCCAAAATACTATTTCCCCATTAATTTAATTAAACTCTTATTATATAGTTTAATAATGTCACACCCATTTAAGTAATTAATTAAATATCTTATTTAATTTAATTAAATAAAATAAAATAAAATAATTCCACATTAAATCACATAATCGCATAATTAAATTCTCATTTATTAATTATGTCTAGTCATTAAATTTCTAATTAATTATTAAATTATCTAGAATAACATTATGCTAATTAAATAAATTCATTTAATCAAATAAGCTCAATTAAATACATACTTTTAAATAATAAAATCTCTACATTAATTTAATCAATGTAACACATATAATTAAATTAATCTACCACAAATTCATCAACTAATTATTTAGCCCAATAATTAAATCATCGAAAAATATTTATTTAATTCAATAAATATTCAAATTAAATTATAAAAATCTCGTTTGTCACACTTTCCTCGACAGAATTTATAGACATTGTTAATAATGTTAACTGATTTAATAATATCATATTAAATAATATGAGTTACTATATCGTATCGATTTAATAACATAAAATATTGTGCAGCTGTTACTGTAATAATTATCTAATCAATAATATGAGATATTGTGTAGTAACTACTATAGCAATTATTGAACGAAATACTGAGTGGTTTCTACTGTAGCAATTTATAAATCAATAATCAAAGATATTGTATACTATTGTGTGTTATTGTGGAATACCGCGTATTGTTGTACTTTTATCACCGGATATTTCAACAATTAACGGTAAAAGTTCTGTCGTCAATTTTTTAATAAAGTTATTTTGTCGCTTTCTATATCCGACAATTATTCTGTTGTGACGCTCACCAATGATTGATTATTTCGGCGCCGTCGTACGAATATTTCCCGACAAAAAGAATATTCCCCCGACAAAACAAAAATTTCCTGACAAACTATTTACTTCGTATAATTTGCATATATCACCCATAACTATAATATTTATTAAATAAACACATTACTATTTAGCGTAATATAAAAAATTAAATCTTATTCATAAAAAGTTGGGGTCTTACAGCCACGCCAAGATTTCTACTCAAAACAGCGCTGACGCGCCAACCTTCCAAGTTTCTGAGATTCTGCTTTGGCGCTACCGCGCCAACTTTTTATTGAGCAACTGCGCTGCCGCACCATCCATCCTGGAACTGATCCTCGACTTTGACCACACGTCGCTGCCGCGCCACTTCCTAGTGCAATTCCGGCGCTACCGCGCCGGAGCCAACAACACTTTTTCAACTTTTTCTCCTTTAAGCTTCATTTTCTCCTGAAATCAATAAACAACTTAATAAGCTCATATACTACAAAACATGCAATAAACTAAACATAAAGGAATCAAAATAAATGAATATTATGCACTCATCAATTCATTTTGAAATATTGATTACACATACTTATACTTGGATAAAATTTTGATATAAATATTACATAATTTGATATATGTGTTACCATAATTGAGAAAAAGATTACATAATTTGAGAAATAGGTTACATGAGATAAAAAAATTGATACAAATATTACATAATTTGACATATGTTTTACAATATCGAGAAAAAGGTTACACGATTTGACAGGTAGGTTACACGTTTAGAAAATAATATTATTTTTATTGCTATAAAGTTTATTGAAAATGACACAAAAGTTACTCATTTTGACATATTGATTACACATAAGCATACTGAATAAATTTTTTGATGATTATATTACGTATTTTGATATATGAGTTATCATATTTAAGAAAAAATTATATCATTTGACAAATAGGTTACATGTTTAGAAAGTAATATTACTTTTATTGACATGAAAGTTACTAAAAATGATAGCTATATTGTTTTTATTGACTTGAATGTTATGAACAAATTGCATCAAGTAGAAGTGGTTTTGCATTAATACTATTTAAATAGAATAAATTAATTATTTCTTACGGTGTGCTATTAATATATTTGAAAATAAAATTTATAATTTTTTTATATAGTTGATGTTATAGTAAAATCGTAGTTAATAATGTGATCATTTATGACAAAGTTATTACATACTTTTACATTTGTTTAGGGTTTGGGGTTTGCATCAAAAGATTTATTTATTTAAAATGAATAATTAAAAGATTTATTTAAATTATTTAATAACACTACTAATTGCAAGCTAAAAAATTATTTTTGGGTCATTACTTAATATTATATATAACGTACTATGATATGAAAAAAATTGTCAATCTTTTAATTTACTAATTAAAACTATAAATTTATGAATTAAAAATTATAAAATTTAAATATTTAATTTTTTAATTGTATCTTTTAATTGATATAACAAAATTAATTAGAGTTAGTACTTAAAAATAAATATAATTGTAATATAAAACTTACTATAAAATAAAAAATTACCAATCTTCTAAATACACGGCTTAGTAATTAGAAGATTATCCTTTTAAAATCATAAAATTCGTTTTCTCAATCATAATTTTATGAGTTATCTTGTTTGTTTCATCATATTATATAAAATTATAAAATTTATTATATATAACTTACTAAGAAATAAATAAATAAAATTTCTTTTAAAATATGAATTATTAATTAAAAAATTTATTTATTCAAAAAAATATAAAATTATAAGATTTAAATAATTAACTTTTGAAAAAGGAAGAAATAAAAAGTGTACGCGGCTTAATTTGGGTCTACATCTTTTAATTGCCTTGATTTTTGGAAAAAGATGCCGGAGAAAAAAAATGAGTATGTGACATAATTTGATCCATATCTATTAAAATAATTTGATTTAAAATATGTAATGTTCATCGATTTAACAAATTGCCGATTATAAAAAAATATAGTTTTATTAATATTTTAGTTTGTAATAAATGGTTTAAGATTATTTCAAAGTATTTAATGAATAGTGTATGTCCATCAAAACCACCAAATGTATTGAAGGGACTCACTTTGTAAGGACTAAAGAGTGTATTTTTCACAATCCAAATAGAATATATAATCATATAATAGACCCACCGGGGCAAAGGCAAAATTTGAGCTGGAATTCGCCTGAGAGAGAGACGTAGACGACGGAGAGCCGGAGAAGGAAGAGGGAAAAGATCCGGAATCACAACTCGCAAGAGTACAGAGAGAAGAAATTGATCGGAGCGCAGGAGTGGTTGCTCAAAACTCTTCTACATAAAGAAAATTAGAAGAACAACAAGTGAAAGACTCTAGAGGAGCTTATAGCTCAGGTTACTTACTGAAACGAGAAGCGCACGGGGATCATTGAAGGGGGAAGATAGGAGGTGGTTGCCGGCTCACCGGCGACGGTCTTCGTGAGTTGGTTGGTGAAAATCTACATCTAAGATGCGGAATCTGATGCGAAATCTTCTGACCGGTGGAGATTCAGCATCTAAGGTGTGTTAAGATTTGAGCATAGCAACTTTCCCTTGGCTATGAAATCTAATTTCTTTAGCTGCACAAAATTTCGTAATGCACATTGTATTTTATGATGAAATTGGTCACATGGTTTGTGGGTGTGTTATAATTTTGATGTGAGATGGTAAATTGGGGATTGATGTGAGTTTGAAATTGGGGATTCAATTCTTTGATAAATAGGTTTATTGCCAGGTTGAATTTAAATGATTTTACTTTTAGGATAGTATGATCCTTGCAAAACCCAAGGGGTTGTACTAAGTGGGCATCATGACAAGTGCCTCTAGCAGGTACTGTACAGGTCATGGGCTCAATACTCGACTTAATAGGGGCACTTTGGGTGGGTCTAGGGGTTTTACTAAATGCACACTTTGCGGGTAGTGGCCTCTGTCAAAATGAAAGGAAAAAATTACAGAGCTTTAACTGCATTGTAGTAGCCTTTAAATTGATATATAATTTGGTTGAGATGAAATATCTTTTTTCATGTAGATTCCACCACGAGCTGCAGCAGCAGCAGTTATAGCCCGTGCTATTTCCGCACTGCCTCCACATCAGAGGCATAGTCTGTCATCAAGTTCTGGAGAATTGACTTCGATATATGGAAGCAGGCCTCGTGGTCAAGTAGTGGAGGAGCTTGAGGAAGAGTTCTATGAAGAGGTTTCACTTTTGTGTGGTTGTCTGTTTCATTTAGTACCGTTAAATGCTTATGTCATATAACCGTTTTGGAAGTACTTGATTTAAATAAAAAAAATATTGGTTTAGTTTTTTTTACTTACTAGATTTAGATTAATTTGTTTGGAAATAGTGGGAATGCTTATTTGTGTAACATACGTATACATATTTTCGATATCATATCACATTACTTTAGTCATAGTATGACTGGAAACCGATGCTTTTGTTCCATTTGACAGTGATTACCAACTGATTGGCAACCTTTACTTTGTAGTGAGTTAGTGTTGCACAAAAAAGGAAGGGTTATTGGTGTTCGTAGATGTACCAGTAATTTTTTGTTTCGTTCTTTTTTAGTAAAATCTTCTTCTTTTATCTGTATAAGAATTCCAGTTAAGATTTTTATTGAAACCAATCACAAAGAGAATTGAACATTATAAATTATTGAAATGTCCTTGCTGAAGCAACAGGAACATAGTACCTTTTATGGAATACCATGATGCAACACTTTCCTGGAAGTAATCTAAAAATATCGTAGATGAATTGTACTTGATTAAGTTATATTTTTATTATAGACAAGTATTTGTTGCGAAATCAGAAGAAATTAAAGTGGTTGCTCATTGAGTTTTCTTTGTTTTTGAATAGGATCACCTGGCTTTCTAGCAACAATACCTTTAATTTTTTACTTCTATGTAAATTTTAGCTAGAATGTGTGAGTTAACTCAATGACTCGTGTTGATGGGAAGCCCGTCCTATTTGGCAAGAGAGTGGGTGTTCTAAGAAGCTGTCTTCTTAAATAAAATAGTAAATTTTGCTGAGTGTTTGCGGCTAGATTTTTGAGATTAAAGTTCAGCTGTGCTTTCTGACACTTAGCATATGGACGTGTTCTCAGAATCGTTTTTGTTTTGTGTTCCCAACAGTTTCTCCGACAATTTATGGTCATGAGCTTCTTTACCTGTGTTATTTTACTTTTTTTTCCTTTTGTTTTTGTTATTGCATGCTTTGCTTATATGCCCCCGCTCTCGCCCTCCCTCCTTCTGTAAAAACTATTAAGTTGCTAAGTATGAATACCCAGGACCCTACTTCTATTATGCAACACAGAAATAAGTTTGGTTAGCAATAAACATTATATATATATATATATATATATATATATATATATTGCTGTTGGCATGCTCGCATTCACAAGAAGTTTACCTTAGTTTCCAGTTTTTCTATTCGGATATGACCATTTCCATCATATCCATTTGTTTGTTGCATTCCATTAAAGCTGCCGAAATTCCCAATGTAGGAATTTGATCCTGTAAGACATTTTTTGGAGCATATTCCATACGAGGAAATTGAAGTTGCATATTTTGAGGAAAAGGTATTTCTCTGACTCATTCCTGTGTCTCTCCTTTCCCACCTTCTTTTCTGTTTTAAATGAACTGAAGCCATTTCATATTCTAGCCATTGGTTTGCATTTTAAATTTTGTGTTACTTCTCTCATGAGGTTTTTTAGTGCTTAAAAGAATGGTATGTGATCCATTTTTGTTTCCTATAGCATCTGGAAAGGTCACTGCACTTCTCTGTATCATATATTGGTTTCTCTTGCTTTTTCCACATAAACGTAACTGTACAACAAATATACGTTTATGAAATATATTGAAGTCTACAGAGTAAATAGTTTTATTTTAATTAAAATTCTGTAAGTTGATTTTCATAAGAAAAATATTTTCTTCTAAAAATCTATTATCTACGTAATAATAGACTCCCACTTAAACTCGAATAGTTATACTTATATTTTAATCATAGTAAAATGATTAGATAATTATATATTATTGTACTAAGAATATGAATTGTAATAGGAAACCAAGTAAAAAGCTGTATGAAAATTAAAATTATTTGTGGTAAAGAGATACTTATGGTTGTAAGAATATAGATGGAAAGAGTCGTGAAGTTGAATCAAGGAAGGAAAAGTAGTCGAGTGAATCTTTTTCGAATTTTACAAGTTGAATAATCAAAATAGATTTGTTTTTTTTTGCTTAAATTTATATAAAAGTAGATTATTTTGACATAAAACCCTGAATTTTATTGTTTTATAGGCGGCTCTTAGATTAGCACAACTGGATAAAATATCGGAACGCTTATCCCGCCATGTTATGGAGAATCACGAAGAAATGGGTAAGATTACTATTAGATGTTTAATTTTTATCATCTGCTTAAAATATTATTCAAGTAAAAATGAATCTTTATAGGCATTTATGAGTTACATATTTATAAAGAAGTTCCATGTTTTTGTGTAGGTGTATTAAATTTAATTTATCTTAAGTCCAATAATAGTCTCAACTTATTAGAGAAGATAACTATAATTAGTTTATTATAGATAATTGTAATTTTATCTTATTGTTAATCCTATCTTATGATAGAGTAGACTTTGAATTATTAGATAATTATTCAAGTATTTGTATTACTTGAGAACTCTCCAAACTCATGTATATATTAGGATGATGTACTATTATTTTATGAACAATAATATAATAATCATTTACTAATTTAATATGGTATCAGAGCTACAATGCCTAACGGCTTATGATCCATTTTTTTCTATCTTCCGTTGCATATCTTCGCATATCTTCTGTTATCACAACTTGAATTTACTATCTCTTCTTTTCTTTAAAAAATAATCCTAGCCAAAACCTGATCAAGACACTATTTTCTTTTGATTTTCAAATTATTCTTCTACTATCAATGGCTTCCTTGGCTTCTAATTTTTATTTTTTTCCCTATGATTTTGGAAAGGTGGCTTAATCCAGAATCATTTCAGGAATCTTGTCCCAACGAATTTCAAATTTATGATGATTATGAAAAATATAATTGGCATGTGACGGACCTTCTCGAACAACTTCATTCTCTCCAGAAAATTTCTAGTCAATCCGCGACCAACTATATTTCCGAGGAAAAATCTCTTGCATACGCACTTAACCGAGACGGAGAACCCATTCCCGAAGTCAAGCTCATTAAGTGTCTTGTTAAAGGGCTTGATGATTCTTTCAGTGGTTTTGTTCAATACTATTATCTAATGAATCCTTCATTATCATTAGATTTGTTTTCTAAATTTCTTCGTAGCGATGAACAATTGCAAAGTAAGCGCTTTGTTGCACTGTCTGACCATCATTCAGGTCCATCATCCACACTTCCACTAGTGCATGAAAGCATTGTTGGTGATAGTCCTACTGAGTCTCTAAGTTCTAGTACTATTATTTCAAATTCTGAAGTAAATTCTTCTGCACAAATTATACCTCCATCAAACTCTCTTTTCTCTCTTGAATTTAATAAAAATGAGTGTCTTCCTTTAATTGTTGAAAAATTTTATTTGGCGGTTCCCACAAATTGTCAAATTCCAAAATCCCAGTTATTATCCTCATTTTGCTTCGCAATTAATGGTTATTTTCATTCTCACTTGAACATATTCAGGGATTCATTTTTAGTTTGTTCATCGTCTTCTCATTTAACAAATGAGCGAATGCTTTCTCTTGATACATCCCACATTTCATATCTTAATGGATTAATGAAATTTTTTAAGTGTGTTCATGGAGGTCTAATGTAAGAAGTACGAGAAAGTCTCTATTTGTTGCAAGTGTGCAACCAACCAAGCACGTTCCAGTCTTATTGGTTATATGCAATATTTATCATGCTATGTTTCTATTTCATCTCATTGAAATTATTTGTGTTCTCCGTTCTTCGAGGCGTTATTATTTCACTGGTTTTACAGTTGCTTGACTATTTTCCCAAGTTCAAGCTCAAGCTCTGATTACCTCCGTTTCGCTTGAGGGGACGTATTAGAGAATATAACTATAATTAGTTAATTCTAGATAGTTGTAATTTTATCTTATTGTTACATTATGATTAGGATAGAGTAGACTTTGAATTATGAGATAATTATTTAAGTATTTGTATTACTTGAGAACTCTCCAAACTCATGTATATATATTAGGATGATGTACTATTATTTTATAAACAATAATATAATAAGGAAACTGATATTTTCACATGACTTTTTGATATTTCCACATGAAAACCGTCGCTATAGAATATAACGACGGGTTTTACCGTCGCCATACATCTATAGCGACACTTTTCATGTGGAAATATCAAAAAGTCATGTAAAAATATCAATTCCCTATAATAATCATTTACTGATTTAATATAACTCAACTAAGCTTTAATCCCAAACTAGTTGGGGTGGCTACACAAATCGTTTCCTCCAATCTCCCTCTATCAAGAGTTATATTCTCAATTATGTTCAAACATTCCATATTCTTGTTTTATTTGTTTTGGTTTTTCTATTCATAGTTGTCAAGGCATTAAGTCGAGTCGAGTCGAGTCGGTGGCCAACCACTTAAGCGACTAGTTGCCCAACTAGTCCATAAAGTGATGAATTATTTATAATGCGCATTTTATACATGAATATATTTCTCTCTCTCACACACGCACATATATTATAATTTTAAATTAAATGAAATATAAAGAAAATTATTCACAAATACATTACTATGTAAACAATCAACACTATTAAATACCATTTCTCAACCAAATATTAAAGCATTTGATCAGCAAAATAAAGGAATGAATTTATATGTATATTTACCCAATAAATTAAGCACAACGTGAATCTTGTATTAGTAAAGTTCCAACATTAGATAACCATTTATTTTAGTGCGCATATCCCATCAAATAACAGATATAAAAAACAGGGCAGCACCAACAAGTAAAAAAGAAACAATCCATATTTTGTTCATAAACAATATTCTAATACTAACAGTCCATTAATATAGTTACCAAATTAAATTTCGGGTTTAAAAGTCTAAAACTTTTAAAAAAATAAAGATTGAAAAGGAAACAAAATAAGATAATTACCCACCAATTTACTTTTTGTTAAAGAAAAATAGTCGTTTAATAAAAGAAATTTAATTAAAATAAAGAAGAATCCAAATATAAACAGGATTTTCAATATATTTAGCTACTTGAATTATGATTATGATTTTTTTAAAAAGCAGAAAAGGAAATCTTAATAAAATATTTATTCCAGCAGAATTTTAATAAAAGGTATTATGATTTGGATAATGGAAAGTTAAATAAAATAATGCTTAAATAAACTTTAAACCTTCAAGTTTTTCACTTTTTACAACTAATGTTTCAACTTTAAGACATTCAACCTTTAATGTCTTTAAATTTTTATAAATTAAACCTTGTGACCACGAACGAGTAATAAATGATCCGAATGAGAGTATTTTGGGTAATTTTACTCAATATCTTTAGAAACACAAAAAATATAGGCACGTGGTTAGTGCGTGATGAAGGAAAAAAATAGAAAAAATAAAATCCAATATAAATGATATATACCGTTTAAAAACTTAATTTCCCGAATTGATAGAAGATCTCAAATATCTTTAAAAGTATAGAAAATTATAGTCACGTGGTTAGTATGTGATGAAGAAGAAAAGTAAAGAAAAATCGCAGCCAATATAAACGATAGACACTTAAAAACTTAATTACTCCTTATTTTGAGTTACATGACTTGTTCCGATAAGAAATGCTTAATTCGATTGGCAAAAGGTTTAATTTATAAAAACATAGATACATTGAGGTTCAATGTCTTAAAATGAAAAACTTGAATGTTTAAATTGTATTTAAGCCATAAAATAAAAGTCAAGAATCAGAGTTTTTAAGATACGCATCGCATCATATTTTCTCACTGACTCACTGTCAGTTTCTCTCTCCTCGCTCTCTCACGTCTCTCTTCACCTGTTATCGTAAGAAAAGTTCAAACTAAAAAAAATTGGAGTTGAAAACTGTGAATTCCTTTACACTGTAGCCGACTTCAGAAGAAAATGCGAAGTGAAGCAAAAACAATTAGGGTTTTTGAATCGCACAGTCGGTAAGCCTTTTAGTGGTGTTGTTTGTTGTCCGATCCAACTACAAGGCGTACGCCTTTGTCGTTCGGCGTCGCCTAGGCGACCCAAGGCGACAACTATGTGGTCAAGGCGCTTGCCTTTGTAACATTCACCAAGTTGTTCACTCGCCTTACACCTTGTCTGCTTCGACGATTAGTTGCCTATGCGACGACAACCATGTTTCTATTAACTCTATCCAAGTTAATTCGATCTACCCCTACCCCTACCCGTACCCCTTAAAACCTTACCAATTTCAAACCTATCACTTCTTCATATTAACATTTCCACGACCCTACGCACGATATGGTTGTACCATCTTAAGCAATTCTATGCCATCTTCTCTTCAATTGGTGCAACCCCTACCTTCTTTCACATCCACCTAAGAGTTGTTACCATGGTTGTTAAGCTGTCGCCTAGGCGACACCTAGCGTCCAGTTGGCACTACAATAGCAAGGCGGAAGAGTGACTTGGTGGAGGCTTGCAAGTCGGGCGCTTAGGAAAACAAGTCGTCGCCATGGACGACTAGTTGACGACTTAGATGAGCTGAGTGAGCAACTTGATAGCCAACTGGGTTTAAAAAAAGAACAAAACTACGTCGTTCAAGATTGGCCCTAATAGCAATTTGCAGCGGTCGAAGAGCAAAAGTAGAAGAGGGGAGAGAGAGATTACCTGGTACCCACAGCTTCGACGACGACGACCGACGAGGTGGCGACGATCCACGGCTCCGAACGCCTCTTCTTTGACAGGTATGCTCTTCTTTGTCAGGTATGATCTTCTTTGTCACGGCGACCAACACAATTTTTTTTGTTTCTTCTCTGGTGGTCGGCTGCTCTGCTTCCAAACTATCGTATATATATTATGTTGCTCTGCTTCTCTGCTTAGTGTTCTCTGGCACTTTTATTTTTTTTACTCCAGTAATTCCACAGTTTGCCACATACACAATTGCAAATATATATATATATATATATATACACACACACACACACACACACACACAGCTGATCAGGTTCGGGGGTCTGGACCTGGTTAAAATCCGGACCCCATTTTTTTTTAAAACAACTAAAAAAAAGTTTAATATTATATGGAACTGAAATTTTTCTATAATACAGTGTTTTGGGTGTGCTTTGGATACATATAACAAAACAGTCTGTACAGTCTCTACAGACCTGTTTTGTTGTATGTATCCAAATCACACTGTACAGACTGTTTTGTTATATGTATCCAAATCATACCAAAAACACTGTATTATGGAAAAATTCCAGTTCCATAAAATATTAATTTTTTTTTTAGTTTTTTAAAAAAAAGCAAAAAATAGTAAAAAAAAAGTTCGTATTTTAAAAAGTCCGGGATCCCGGACTGGATTCGGACTCTATATATATATATATATTTATATTTTATATATGTACTCTTTACATTTTATCCATTGATATGTAATATTTATCTACTTGACAGTGGTTATATTTATGTGGCAATCTAATGGCTGTTTTGGATTAATATAGTTGCGACTAGTTGGATATTATTTAAGTTTCATAATTGTGCAGTGTGCACTGGATATAATTTTTTTTATTAATGTAACTTCATCTAATTTAGTTGGCTTACTATGTGGTGTTTTATTATTTTTATTAGACTAGTAATATGTAATGGATGGTTGCAACTTTATTTTCTATGTGGTGTTTGTTGAATTCTTTATTTCTTTTACTAGTTTTTAATGTCAAGTGTTTTATTTTTGGATTGGTATTGCTAAGTATTTACATAATTGTGCTTTTAATATTATTCCATAGTGTTATGTTTTGGGTTTTAATGTCTATGAAATTTTATTTTCAATATACTTGTTAAGTAAAATAAATAATATATAAATTACACATTGTATATAACTTGTCTCCATACGGACGTCATGGCAGTTGCCTAGACGTCTTGGCTGTCGGCTACCGCCATGACATGCCGTGGCGCCGTGACAACTATGGTTGCTACTGCTTCTTAATTGCTTAACACGTACTTATAAAGCATAGTGGTCTCAAATCATTTTATAATGCTTCCGTGCTCAGTCCGATTTGTATTATTTTACAATCACACAAAACTCCAAACACACTTCTTTATCTTAACCAACATGCTTGAATTATATGGGTAATGTTATGCGAATGTCCCACATTGGAGAATGTGGGTTAGATTGGTCTTTGTATAAGGTTTCAACTTTACAATCAAGAGTACAAATAACTTTTGGGTGGGCCAAGATGATCCGATTGGTGCTCTTTTATTGTGAATTGAGCCGTATTGTGGACTTGGTTTGGGTAGGCTCGTCACCAGTGGTATCAGAACAAAACTCTGGATAGGTGGATAACTAAGTGCAATGCAAGGCCAAGTACTACACCTTATGGGAATTAGGGGGCCATCTGTAGAACTCGTAGGAGCCACCTCTATAATCCTCAGGGTTTATTATGAGAACTATTTGTGGCTTGACGTGGACCTCAAAGTTTTACTGTTTATGTCGAGGAGATTGTAATTCCCCTTCCCCCCATCGGAACTTGTGGGTTAGATTGATTTGTGTATAATGCTTCAACTCCTATACTTAGTGCATTGAGAATTTGCCATGACTTGGGTGGGCCAGTGAAGGGCCAGGATGACCCAGTTGATGCTCTTCGATAGTGGTTTGATCCTGGACTCGGTTCGGGCGGTGTCATTATAGGTCTCATCAATGTCAATCAGGAGGAAAGTCATTTTATCGTTTTATGCCACAAGGAAAAATAACATGGAATGAGAGAGAGAGAGAGAGTTAATCAAGAGTTATCTTTCATTACATATTGGTTACCCTTTTATAATAAGTATAATAAGGGTAGATACAATTGAAAAAGAGGAAGGTCAAAACTAAAATTGAATGCATAATTTAAATCCCTAAAATTACGCCTAGATTATTCCTAATTAATACTAATTTAAAATCTCTTATTAGGGCCTAAAATCAAGCCGAAATCATCTTAATTGATATACTAATTGCTAGAATCATGCATATGAAATCTTCTTAACAGCTAAAATCCAAACATTCTAATACAAATTATCTCAATATCTTCCTCCATCAGTGTAAGCTTATTCATGCTCGTAACGCTCTTTTGTGCAGCATATATCCCAAGTCTTATTAATATAGAATCCTTGTTTTTGTCTTTCATAAGGATATTATTACCATCTATCTATCGAATTATGGAAAGGAATATTTCAAGTAATAATTACTATATTTAGAGGTATCACCCCCTCCCTTTAACTTAAATTTGATCCAGTAAATAATCCCTTTGAAAGACTCTGATAATCTCCATGTGAACTTAGGCATGTGCTTCAGTCCAAATGTGTACTCTCTTGCAGTTACTTGACTAAGCCTGCATCTGCCTCTAGTTCATTATCTCTTTCCCATAGATGTATGGAAACACCTCATGGTTGGAAAGATAATGCATTTGCTACATAAAGTGCAGTTACAATGTTCTAAGCTTCAGTGGTCTCAGTAATGTAGAGCAAACAAAGAAGAAACAAAATAGATGTAGACGGGGAAGAAAGAAGAAAGAGAGGCTAACCTTGCAAGGGATCTGTAGAAACTCTCTAGGACACAAAATTCCACTAAAATTCTCTATTATTCATTCTACTGAAAACAGGAGATGGTGACTAAAGTTGTTAAAGCTGCTACGACTTGGAAACTTATCAATAATAGTAGTAATAGAAAAAATCTATATTACCGAGGACAATTATTCATAGAGAATTAGGCTTCAAAATTCTTTTAGGGCTCAAGGCTTCCAAACCCTTATCATTTTATGTCAATCAATTTCTATATGCAGCTTGTGGAATTAAATGCTATAATATGTTGTACTTCAGTTATCCTTTATGTGTGTGCTGAAAGATCCTACTGTTACTATGGAATTACATATTTGTTCTTATTTTCGATTCCTTTTCTGTGTTTTTGTGGGTTAAACCGGGTGTCTGATTTCCCTTTTTACAGTTTAGACAAAAATCTTTTAGCAGTTACTAGCCTGTTATTTGATATTAACAGTCTTATAAAATATTGAAGGATGTGTATTTTGATGTGTATAAAATACTTGGCTCTGAATGAGGTGTTAATACTTCCTTTTGGCCAGTGAAGGGGATGCATTTGGTAAGGGAGTTGGAAAAAGACTTGAAGGTTGCAAATGTCATTTGCATGGTAAGCGGTTGATTTTGTGGCACTAAAATGTGTATACCTGATTTATAGTATACAAGTAATTTGGCGACTTCATTCATTTTATTAAAAGGATTAGAATTTGAAGTCTGATTATTAGTACTGCAACTATCATCAATAATTTACAGTAACAAATCAAGATCTATGATTCTTAGAAGGTTCCTTGCTGGAGCTATTGTTTTCGTAAAAAAATGTTCATTTGATGCATGCAGAATGGTCGAAGACACCTAAACTCGTCGAGGAATGAAGTATCAAGGGATCTTATTGTTACAACAAATTCTAGAAGGAAGCAAGCCCTTCTGGTATTATGCTGTCTTTGGAATACGTAGCAATATTATTTGTAATCTGGTTTGATTTGTTTGCTTATTCCATCATTATCAAAATAAGTAGGATCATGCAGAACTCACAGACACATATAAAGGCCCATATTCTTTTTCTGACTTTCAAGGGCCAACTCTTAATGTGTTCCAAAACTTTCCATGGGATGTCCTATTATGTTGTCAGTAAACAGTGTAAAGAACTTTCAAGGTTAACAGATTGTTTGTTTTTAAAATTTTAAATTTACTTGAATAATTTACTTATAGAAAAAAGAACAAAATTACTTGAATTAACTTCAGCCTCTCACAGGACCTGCATATTTTCAAATATCACTTTGAAATCTTTGGAGTTTCTTGCTTCTATTTTCTGTTAGAAGAGAAAATTTAGTTCTGCTGAAAATTTTGTTGGATATTGGTTATTTTGAGCATTATTTCATATATCCTGTTTATTGCGCAACTTTACTTTTGGAAGCTGGATAATAGGTCATCCTTCTTGATAACACTCTGATTCCGGGAGAAGCATCATTTCCTCCATGTTTTAGTTACCTCTAGGTGTTTCTCATCTCAATATATGTGTTTGCGAATTAAAAAAAAACAGATATGTTTAGGAAAGGCTTTGGCCCATATGAAGAATACTTTCCTGTTTGTTTCACGTTGCAAGTTCTTGAACTAGAATCCTTTGGCATGCTTAATAATTGGTCCATATTCCTTTAATGACTTGCAAGAGCTATCTCTGAATGCGTTCCAAAATTTTCCCTGGAATGCCCTATTATGTTATCAGTAAACGGTGTAGAGACTAGAGAACTTCTAAAGTTGCCAGATTGTTTGTTTTCAAATTTTAAATTTACTTGAATTATTTACTTATCCATAAAAAGAACAAAATTACTTGAATGTTCTGTATAAAATATAATCAAAGATTTTAAGGTTAAATTGAATATCAGCTGAATGGGGTTTTTTTACTTTGGTCTTTCATCTCTTTGTTACCTATTTACTACTGAGGAAATGGTTGATTTGTTATGTGTAAGGTTGCGTTTGGATTATATAGTTTAAATGAAGTGATTGGAATTTGTGTCATAGCAATATAAACTAGAATTGTGTGTAATAATCTTGATGTAGATTTCAACCGATTGAATGAGTAAATTCGAGTGATGAATTTGAAATTTTATCTTGCCAGGAGTAACTTATAAATCCTTGAAATAAATATTCAACTTGTACAATAATCTTACCTAAACCTTTGGGTTCTACCTTTTTTCTTTAATCTTTCAATAATCAATAGCCATGCTTTTATGCTTTTCTAATTCTTCATTTCAACCAAATGGAACCTAACTGCTGTATAACTTTATCCTTCAGGACATGCTTCCAGTTTTAGCTGAACTACGTCATGCATTGGACATGCAAGTTGCACTTGAAATTCATGTTGAGGAAGGAAACTTTTGTAAGGTGGGTTTCCATTTCCCAGGTATTGCCTTTGTGTAATATGATACTGTAAGTCTGTAACTTGTGCATGATATATTACTTATTGAGCTTTGGTCTCTTAAAGAAATATGCCTAATGCTTAGCTCATATACTGTGTAGGCATTTCAAGTCCTATCAGAGTATCTGCAAGTTTTGGATAGTTTCTCAGAGCTTTCAGCCATACAAGAAATGAGCCATGGTGTTGAGGTGAAATCTGCGAGCTATTAGTAACACCCACGCATATCTGTTTATATATTCTTACTTTTTGAATAAAAACAAAAATTAACATATTTGTCTTCTCAGATTAATAAATATTCTCATATCTCAAAATTTCTTCATATTGCCGATTACCTCTTTATGCTAAAATTCTTTCAAAGAAATTTAAGTTTCATCTTTTTTCTTGTTAACTCGTTTTGGATATTGTAAAAAGGTGTTCATTATTTTGGGCATTTTTCAATAACCTTGCAGGTTTGGCTGGGGAAAACCCTTCAAAAGCTGGATTCACTTTTGTTAGGGGTCTGCCAGGACTTCAAAAAAGAGAGCTATATAACTGTTAGTGCCATAACTTTTTGATTGTTATTTTCATTGTCAGAATATTGTCTAAGGGGATGGAATTAATACTGTTTTAAATATATGTTTTAATTGGGCATTTCTATACATGAGCTACTTTGTCATGATGCTGGGTGAAAGTAGATGAATGAGCCTGTACTTATACCAATATTTGTTGATAATTTTGTTGGTATAATATAATATGGAGGGATAATTTGTTGCCAAAGGATGAAAAATAGGTCTAGCAAGTTGGAAGAAGGTTTTCAACATTCATAATGAATCATTTCTTAGTAGTAAGAAGTAAAATACCATGACAGAAAGTGGTGTGACGACATCTTTGTTGGTTGAAAACCGATCTCTATATATGTCCTAGAAAGGAAGGGTGTTTAGAACTTGGGAACTTTGATATTTAAGGACTAGTCTTTGGAAGGCAAATGACTTTGGCATTTTCCTTTGAAACCTGACTCTCGCGGGCATTAGATAATTTGAAGCAAGTATAGACTCTAAGACATGGGTCAGAGTCGTGGTTGCGGCCTAGTTTAGGGCCTAGTTTAGGAAGCCTTTTTTGAATCGGTTTTGGTTTTGGCAATGGGAGATGCACACCATCAGGCTAGTTAGGAGCTTCAATATTTTTTTTCAAAAAATTATAAAACAATAAATTTATAAGGCACTTTAAAAAGTGTATAAACACAATAAAAGAAGCTAAATTGTTATAAATCAATCCTCAATTTACTTCTCCTCTGCATCATGATTCCCTTGGTATTCCTCAATAATAGTTGATATTATTTTTTGAGAAGTTAGAATGTACATATACAGAATTATTTGTTGATATTTATTATTATTATTTTATAAGTTAATATGTATATATATATATATATATATATATATATATATATATATATATACACACATACATACATACATATGTAGTATTTATTATTGCCCTTACTCCATCTGTCCCACCAAAGAGTTCCATTTTGATATTATTTTTACTCCCTCTGTTACACTGTTGTTTCGTACTTTTATTTCTCCTTGCTACATTGCTATTTATCCTCGCTTATGCTGTTATTTCTTCTAATTACGGCAAAAGCGTCGCATATGCACAACCATTACATTGATAATACCTTAAATTACGATTCGTGTCTTGTTATCACAGCGGTTACTAAAGAAACCTAACCGAGTCGCCGATATTTGGGTAACGTTGCTGCTTCTTTGAAGCATGCTTCAACAAAATGGGTGCGATACAAATCCATGTCATTCTTATGTTACTTATTCCGGTTATTGGAAGTTCCATCTCCCGATAATATACTTCCTTTCAGTTTTTTGCTCGGTTTTGAGTTGATAATGACATGTGAAAGGCCAGGGACTAAAGGAGGAATTAGTTAAGTATAGGGACTTGGTAGTAATTAGGATATTCTGGAAACAGCAGGCACATGGGCAGTTAGTGTACCCCCGGTGGAAGTTAGCTTAATAGTGTAGGATAACTACTCTATAAATAAAGGGAGGTTGAGGTGAGAGTATCATATATGAGAATTATGTATGAGGATGGCTTTGTCCATCCTTATCCTAGCTAATCTTTTCCCCCAAGTTTCCTTCAATTTAATTCCTGAATTCCTTAGTTTACTGCTACTCGAGTTACTGTTCATCATTTTTAATTGTTATTCACTGTTATAACTTCTTTTACTAATTAACAACCCTTGTTAGTTAATTAGTTGCTTGATTGGTTCGTTTTAATCGGGCTAGGGTTAAACCTGACAACATGCATATTTGGTATTGGGAGAATATTTAAATTGGGGATGCTCCTCTCTATTTAGCTTTTCCTTGTCTTCATTACTTCTCTTTTGCACACAACTCTCCTATTTCTAACTTCTATGATTGGGAGGATGAGATAGTTTCTTGGAATTTTTTTTCCTGCAATTTAAACGATAGGGGAAGCAGGGGAATACTTTTTATTTGTTTAGCTTCTTTATTCAACATCTATTTCTCAGTTTTTGACAAGCGTATTTGGTGTTTTGATCCATGAAGAATCTTCTCTTACCAGTCCTTTTTCACTTATTGGGTAAAGAAAAATGTTCCCTCAAACATTATGGCTTTTGTGCGGTCCTTGAACTTTAGCCAGCTTAACTCCAACGACGTGGCAGAATCGTATGCCTTACAAATCTTTATCCGCCGATGTGAGTCATTGTTTGATTGCTTGGTAATCATGGTGTTGTTTGCTTAGTGTGTTGGGTGAGTGTTGGATTTGTTCCTCTTTTGAGGAAGATCTTCTCCTTTGCAGATTGAGGGGTTTTGACGGCACGAATGGTAGTAGGATGCTAGGATTTTTTGTGTGTGGGTGGATATAGTGTGCTTCTCTGCTTCTTTTCGGACTCATTCTGTGGGAGCTTTTCGAGAAATTTCTTCACTTATTATCTTTGAATTCTTTCTGTTTTCTTTTGGGATGACTTCTTGTCTTCCACTTGCCTTATAGTTTCTTCTCTATTCGTCAATAAAGTCCTCTTATTGTATCCAAGGAAAAATACCAATATATATATATATATATATATATATATATATATATATTATTCGATTAGAGCTGATTACATGCCAGAAAAACAGTCCAGAGCCATGTATAGTATACATGAGAAGCTATACAATTATAGATGAGTAGAACCTATGGAGTATCTAACTTACTATAGGCAAGCTATTGGGTGTGGGAATTTAATTTGAGTTTATGTCTTTGGATGAGTCTAATACTGCGAAGATGGGTGGTTTTGACATGCTCTGTGATTGTTGTTGTTGTTATTATTATTTTTATTTTTTTGGGGTGAGGGGGTGGGGAGTGAGGTGATGGGGACGGGGGTTTTGGGGCAAAGGGTTAATATCACACTAATAATTTCAACTCAAAACTCAATCAAGTAATCATTCAATGTCTCCAAATAATAAAGTACATCACTATTTATAATACTCCTAAACACCTTTTCTAACCTAAATTGGACTTTAATACGATAACTATAAATTAAAGAAATTAATTAAAATACAACTTCTAATTCATATAGGCTTTTAAAGCCTTTTATATTGTTCTAACTAACTTTCACGGGCTCGTCCTATATCATTTCTCCTCCGTTGAAAAAAACTCGACTCCGTCGAGTTATGAACATCAACACAAGAACAATCACGTCGAATCACCAAGGAAGTAATCGCAAGCTTCAAATTTAGCATGTCAAGAGCGCAAGTAAGAGTGAATCTAGTACTGCCTTTGATAATCGAATAGATATTAGCACGAGCATTATGTTGCGCATGACGATCCCATAGCCATTTACGCCCCAAGATAATGTGACAAACTTTTAGGGGTAGAACATCACCCTTAACGGTATCCTTAAGCTTGCCAACGGAAAATGTAACCAAACATCTCTGGGTAAACCGCAACTTGGTATTGGTAATCCATTCAACATTACAAGGCTCTGGGTAAGGCTCAACTTTTAACTCAAGTTTCTTAACTGCTTCTTCAGAAATAACATCTGTACAACTTCCAGTATCAATCACAAGAGAGCATACTTGTCCCGCACATATGACTCGTCTAAAAAAATTGTCCACGATGAATTTTAGGATCATCCTTATCGAAGAACACCTAAACATCCTTCTAAATGAACATCAGCTTTTAAATCTTGCTCGTCGGGCTCATATTCGTCGTCTATCGACTTGCAAACCTCTTCGTTTAAGTCGACTTTTCCGCATGCTTTGTCAACAATAGCAAGTTGCCTAGAGGGAGAAAAGGCAACATTCACCTTTGGGGAAGGACACTCGAAAGACATGTGACCAAAACCACGACAGATATAGCACCTAGACGAATTGTTGTTGCTAGCATTAGAAGAACCTAGGGTACGGTTAGGCCTGCTAGTAGCTAAAGGGCTTGTTGACGATCTTTCCATTGACCTATTTAAAACAAGCTCCACAAAAGTACGCTCTCTCCGAGTTTGGACTTGTATTGAAGGCCTAACAAAATTTCTTTTCAAATTATCCTCTATTTGGGTGGCAACTTGAACAACATCATCTAAGAGCAAGAGTTTACCTGTAGCTACACCACTTGCAATCTCTAGATTCAATCCTCGACGGTACATGGAGATTAAAACTTCTTCAACCCAAGGAAATTCAGACCGTGTAACCAAATTGTAGAACATTGAAGTATAGTTGACTACAGATTTACTTGTACCAATTTAGTTAACTGCAAATACGCTCGCTGCATATAATCCGAAGGTACAAAACGCCGTGTCATTGCAGCTTTTATATCCTCCCATCTTCTCGATGCTGTATACAAATTTCGCTGATGTTATTCCACCAAATCCGAGCTGTTCCTTTCAACTTCGCTTCAGCAAAGAAAAGTTTTCTTTCATCGGATAATTCATACCAACAAAAGCTCTCCAATCGAAGAATGTCTCGTGACCATTATCGCCATTGAAATCTTCAACATCTAATTTTGCTCCTCTATCCACTGCATTCATCTTAGGATCTGGAGTATTAACTCGTGAATTAGGGTCATGCTGCTGTAGTCTCTAATGATTAAGATCTGGAATGGGATCTTCAAAATTATTAAGAGCGTCTTCTTGTCCCTAATCTACGCGTTTCGTGAGTACATCAACTTTTACTGTAAGTGCTGTAATAGAGGCCTGAACATTTGCAGTAAGTGTTGCGATTGAGTCTTCAATCCTCTTGAGACGCTAATCTTGTTGTAACATATAATTATCAAGCTTGGCGTTAATCTCTCCAGCATTAACCATGGTTCCTGTGAATACAAATATAGACTATTTTTTTTTGGCTCTAGGGACTTAAGTGCAGGAAATATAAAAAAAATAGGACTAAACTGAAACTAATGAAATTTCAGGGGTTGAAATAGAAGAAAATGAAACTACAGGGACTAATATCTAAAATTTCAGGGGCTATTTTGAAATTTCAGAAAACTTGGGGGATTAAACTAGAAAATTATAAAAACTATAGGGATACTTAACTGCAATTTGCCAGTAGATATTTTAAATAACCAGATCAGATCTGGTCTCTGGTCTCTTGGCCTTGTATTATTAAGCGACTTTGGAAGGCAGGTAAGCATCATATGAAAATTAAGCAGCAGATGATTGATTGACAAGACGGAGATGCTCAGTTTTTTATTTTCTCTCTTCTATTTTTCTTTTTGTTGGTCTGTTTGAAACTGAAAAAATGGGCTCCAATCTAGGGTTCCTTGATTTGGATGGGGGCTAAAATTTGGGGATTGTGAAGGTTAACGATTGGAGATGGGGTTCAAATTACAGGGATGGTTGTTGTGACTATTGTAACAGTAAGGAGGGATTTGACACAGTATGATGAATTAGACAAAGAAGCGCATGCACAGATGAACGAAGAACTCTCAGGGTGGAAGCTTGTCGTAGGTGATGATGTAGGTTTTGGATAAGGCTTTGTTTTGACTGGCAATTTTTTTTTTGTGATGATGATGGGACAATGATTTTGGAACAAAGGCTGGGGCGGCAGAAGGTGGTCGAGGTTGGGTTTTGATACCAAAATGATGGGGACGGGGGTTTTGGGGGCAAAAGGTTAATATCACACAAATAATTTCAACTCAAAACTCAATCAATTAATTATTCAATGTTTCCAAATAATAAAGTACATCACTATTTATAATACTCCTATACAACTTTTTTAACCTAAATTGGACACTAATACGATGACTACAAATTAAAGAAATTAATTAAAATACAACTTCTAATTCATACAGGCTTCCGAAACCTTTTATATTGTTCTAACCTCTTTCACGGCTCGTCCTACATCCAGTGTTCTAAAAATCGGCCTAGGCGGCCGCCTAGGTGCTAGGCGGGGGCTTGGCGCCGCGCCTAAGGCCAAATCGGTGAAAAAAGCGCTCCAACCAATTAGACGGCGGGAAGGTGGGGCCTAGGCGGGAAAGGCGGGCCTAGGTAGGACTGAGCAAAAAACAGGTATAACCGAATTACATAATCGAACCGAAATAATTTAACCAAAATTTTCTAAAAATTCGGTTATTTTTAATATTTCGGTTATATCCGAATTTTTTTACGGTTTTCGGTTAGTTTGTACGGGTTTCGTCTTTGGGTTATTTAACCGAATAACCGAATAAAGAGTTATACTTATCTCAAAATAAAGAGTTATCTGATCTAAAATTAAGTCATTTATCAGTCGTCACTCTCCCCATTCGCATCATCGCCTTTGGTAAGCTATTTTCCCTTATTAAGGGTTTTGATTCCTCTTGGACCTCTTCAGGTCAGCCCTTCACGACTTCACTCATCGCCTCATGACCCTCATCACGTCATCTTCTTCACTCAACAACAATCACTCATTTGCAGAATCAAGGGTTAACATCAGTCACTCATCAGCCTCATCCCAAACATCAATCGCTCATCCTTTGGCCTCGACAGTATGTACTCTACTGCATCAATTAACGGGTTGACATCAATTGGAGGCCATCAATCCACCCAATATGGAGAATCAAATTCATCATCTCTATCCCAATACAACCAATACAAGGTATTTTTCGTCAGTTGTGAATATTTGAAAAATTGGGTTGAAATTGGGTGTTCTTTGTTTTAGATTTCTATTGGGTATTACTGTTTCTTGTGGTGGATTGATTGCATTCTCGTTTGGGATCCATCTTCTTGCTAAAAGGATTTTAAAGTTTGAGGATTTTGGATTGCCCACCAAGTGTTTGACAAATTGATTGAGTAAACTCTGCACCTGTTCGGTTATTAACCGAATTACCGAATTGTAAATTCGGTAATTCGGTTATTCAGTTATTTCCATCATTCGGTTAGTTTATGAATAAAACTAATACGTTAAAGATATGTTAGTCATACTTAGTATATGGTATTTGTCATTTTCTTTAAGAACTCAATTTTGAAAATTACACAAATAAAAATAATTTCATAATTAATAATATCAAATGTCTCATTTAATAAACTTCACACTAATTTTAAAAAATAATATTTATTTAAATTTTTGAGAGAGAAGTACGTATATAATTATATATATAAAGATATCAAGATGCTACTAACTAGTTACTACTTACTAGTAACACTAATTCTATAATTTAATTATTTCAAGCAATGAATATATATCTTACTATTTAAGTGCAATTACTACTAATTCTATAATTTAATTATTATCTTTATTATAGATTGTTTTGCTTTACATTATTTTTTTTGTTAGAATAATGTAAGATAAAATATTAAAACTGTCTTAAAATAAAAAAATCCCGTCTAGGCCCCCCAGGCGCTAGGCCCTCCAGGCGTCCCGCCTAGTGCCTTTTAGAATATTGCCTACATCATGAGGGGGCTTAGAAACCAATTTTGTTGTTAGTCTTGTGAACTAGAGTGCAATGATGATTTCCTTGACTCACTGTGTTGGAATTAGAATATATCCCTATGTCCCACAAAAGATAACTGAAGTACAAATTTTTTGTCTTATAATAGATGTCTAAAGTACATACTTCAAAATGTTATTAAAAGTCTACTTTATCCTAAAAAAGTATTCAATTCAAATTCAAAATGTTATATAAAGTTTACTTAACCCTCAAAAAGTACTTTATTATGGTCCACTACTTTAAGGTAGAAGAAAGAATCTTTAGTGTACTTATATGGGGTCATTGTGGGTAAAATGGGAACTTATTTGTACCCTCTCCTTTACTTTGTTTTTCTTAATCTGTGTGAAAAAATTGGAGAAGAATATGGTCCTTGGGTTCCTTTTATTAGAACTATGTTTCTATTTATTTTTGTTTCTAGTACTTAGACACCTTCTGTGGGCAGAGGATTCCAAGAGAGTATGATTGGAGGATTTAAGAAGTGTTGTTTTTTCAGCAAGAAGACCTTTTAACTCTTTTTAATTAGTTATTTTTGTCAACCCCTTTGAGGTGACCTCCTTGTATGGAATGATGTTTCCTCTAGTGCAAGACGTGCATTGTTTAAGTGGTGACAGGAGAGGAGATGATGACTTCTTGTACAACATGTGTAGCGAGACGTGCACTAGTTTATATGAAAGTGGTTATATGATGTTTGATCTCGAGCTGCAGAGGTCTTGTTGTTAAGTTTTACTGTTATCCGTCATTTAAATAAAACCAGTTTGCTGAATGTTCCATGGTTATTTACTTATTTCCGATTTTTAAGTCTCACGAAATGCTCTTTTGTGAATATTTAAATTTAAATTAATTATTTTAATAAATAAGATTGAAATTGAGATTGATCCTATTTACTATGTTTTGAAGGTGGTCGATGCGTATGCATTAATTGGGGATGTTTCTGGTCTTGCTGAGAAAATGCAAAGCTTCTTTATGCAGGAGGTTCTTTCTGTAACACACACCGTGTTAAAGAATATCATACAAGAGGTATGTTGATGTAATACTATCTTATACTTGTTACTGAAGCAGAGTGAGATCAGAAAGAAGCAATGTTGTAGGGAGTACTAATGAATTTCTAAGGATAATTTTATGTATTTAACTATAGACCATCGTATTAACCACGAATTTAGTTGTCGTGGTCTGATGCTAGAAAAAGTAACGGCAAATTAGGGATATCCTATAACTTTATAGTCCTAAAATAAAAATGTAACTTTTTTTTTTGGAACTAAAAAAGAAAAATGTACCTCTAATTTTGGGTAGTGGGAGTATTATTCTAGTTAAGCTATGGTGATCATGTTAACCTTTTATTTTAAACTAACCACATCCAAATTTGAAATATGAAATGGTAATTATACTATCTTGTTTAATGTTTTCTCAGTATTGATACTTTATGTACAATTTTTTTCTGATACACTTGTTCCTTATCAAGCTTGATATTCCACCCTTAAGTAAACATATTTTACAACGTATATTCTATAACTAAATTGTGATTCCAAAAGGTTACATAATATGCTGTGTTCCCACTTACTTATGAATGCCATATATGAACCCCCCAACACCCCCCAGAAAAGTGTTGTCTTTTATTTGTTTATTTATTATGGTTATGCACAAATAGATTTAACATCTAGTTTTTACTAACCATAACTTAAAAGAATAATACTGAACTATAAATAACTATGAAGTTTCATATTTCATGTAAGTTGCCTTCTTTTCTCTTTTTTCCTTTTTAAAACATTTATCACATATTGTTTCTTCCATCTTGTAATCAGATTATGGAATTTTATTCCACAAACTTTTTAATATGCTAAGCAAGTGTTTCCTTGTACAAATGTATAGTTTGTACCAAAAGTTTGTTGCTTTGGAATACACAAAAACAGCTGTGGTAATATCATTCCGCCAATTTTATACAGCTAATTTTTTAAACCTGTATTTAAGAATTTCATATCATTAACTTTATCACATGGTTGACTATTTTGGATGAATAATTGAATTTTGCAGGATATGGAATCTCCTGATATGCAAAGTTCAAGGTATATCTGTCTTGGCATTTTTTGTTAGTTAACATTACTGCTGCAGTGGTTTCATTGATCTTGATTGCTGTTTATTTCCATTTCCAGATTTACATACAGTGATCTATGCATTCGAATACCTGAATCCAAGTTCAGGCAGTGTCTGCTGGAAACATTAGCTGTTCTTTTTAAGTTGATGTGTTCATATTATGCTATAATGAGTTTCCAGCCAGAGAATAAGGTAGATTTTATCCTAATTATTCTGTCTCATTTATATTACCTTTGCCACTTATTATGATAATCTGTTTTCCCTGATGGTTTGACTATAATCTGGCATTATATCCGTCTGATGAAGGTTTTGACTAGGTAGATATCTTTATGTTAATATTTACCTTACACTTTGATATAACTCAACTTAAACCCCTTACGGCGTACTCCTGTACTGATGGAGGTTTTGACTAGGAAAGTTATTAACCTTAGTTAGGCAATCCGTGATGTCAGTTTGGTATATTCGAGCTGAGGTTCAACCAATATTCCGCTTAGTCGTATATATATATACACACATATATATATATATATATATATATATATATATATATATATATATGCACACTCTCTCTCACACACACATACATATTGGATAAGTTTGTAGCTTAGTTATTTAGTTATTGGGTTCTGTATTTATTTATCATATTATTGTAGTTCAAGTTGCAAGTCAAAGTTGATATTGCTGAGCGGCCTAAGCTTTTTACATTAGGTAGTTTCTGTTACTTTTTAGGCTTTTGTCAAATCTTTGAATTATAACTAGCGAAACCCAAAACAGCCCTCCCCATTTTTTCTTTTCATGTTCAACTTTATTATCCAATCAGGATTATTTTTGGGGCTTTAGTCATTCTGGTAAGCACATCAAGTAGTTTTTTTAGTTACACTGTAGAAATGAAACAAATACATATTTAGTTGTTTACTTGTTCATTTGGGTTTTTGGAAGTTCGGGATACGTATGATTTGGTGATTTGGTCAATAGAGAGGTTCATTTTACAAGAAATATTTAAAGAACTGAGTTAATTTTGAGGGATTGTGTACCTTATTCTCTATCTTACATTCTTCTTCTTCGTTCTGTTTCTGTTTATTGCCATAGTCACTGTTTCCCTAAGTAGGTATTTTTTTCTTATGCAAGTTGAAGAAACAGTTTGCAATCTGAAACAACATGGAATGCAAATTTATTGGACTGAGGTCTTTATCAACAGTACTCCTAGTCATCCAATTACAGTTTGTTAAACACTGATAACCTACCTTATAGAGTCTATTGATATATTTTAATACGTTATAAGAAACCAGAAGTCTCTTGTTGTTTTCTCTTTTCTGCCTCAACTGTCCTAATTGAAAATTCCTGTTTCTTCTGCCCCTGGAGAGGTTCTGATGATTAAAAAAAATGACGAGTATCTGATGCAGTTGCATTTGTCATCAATAAATTGCTAAGGTATATTAACCCTTAAAATAAGTCTAAAGGATCCTTAAGATGAGCTGAAATTACTTGGGGTTTATTATTCTTTCATAGAGTGATTCTGCAGAGGCATTCTAAACTCAGCCCAGTCTGAGCCAAGTCTAATTTTATTTTTTTACTTGCTTAGCTTTTATCAACCTGTGGCACACTCATGGCATTACAGACTCTAATATTTAATTACTATGTGTATATTCTTTTAATGCAGATGTTAATATTCTTTTATCTAATATTTAATTTGCTTTAAACACTTTAAGGGATAAGTTTACCGGGTTCTCCTATTTTAGCTGTTGGCTTATTGTGGAACTACATTATTTGGTATAGGGAGTTGTGTTAAGGTTGTTCCTTCCATATTATCGAGTTGTTTGGGGGCATCTCTTGAAAATTACTTTGCATGTCTGGTCATAGTAGAGAGCATGCTCTCTTGAAGTCATAATATTTATAGGTTAACTGTTAAGCTTCTACAGGATTCAACATGCCAAACACTAAAAATGAAGCAAAAGCAAGATAAGGTCCGTGGATTTTCTGGTGATGTTCAGCGTGTTAATTTAGTAAAAAATTCTTATATTTCCCAGGAAGATGATGGCCCGCTCTCTGAATCCATTGACAGAAGTTCGATTTTAACTTCGATAGAGGAACCTACAACAACTACCGCCCCTTTGTCTGATGCAACCTTAACAACTGGCCCCATGTATATAGATTATTATGATTCAGAGGCAAGAGATGGTGGGACAGAAACATCAAGCAGTGAATCCCCATGGTTTCAGCTGCGGACTGATGCTGCAACATTTGTATCACAAACTTTGCGTAGAGGTCGTAAAAATCTTTGGCAACTTGCGACAAGCCGTGTTTCAGTATTGCTTTCATCTGCTGCTGTTTGTTCTACCAGCATACATCAATTTTTAAAAAATTATGAAGATCTTAATATCTTCATCTTGGCTGGGGAAGCTTTTTGCGGGGTAGAAGCAGTTGAATTCAGGCAGAAAGTGAAAGCCATTTGTGAAAATTATTTTGCAGCATTTCATCGGCAAAATGTTTATGTGAGTTGTCTTTCAACTTCTACTAGAAATTTACTTAATATTATTTTATCTAATAGTTGATTGAGCTTTGAAGTGGTTAACTAATTATTGGATACTTCCGTACTTCGTAGCATCTAGATTGTTTTGATCTGATTTCTGTGCTGCATGAATATAGATTGGTACTGCCTCTCTTGTTATTATGATATAATTAGTCACCGCCATATTGGTATTAGCAATGTGTAGACTTCTTTACTGAGGGTTATATATCCATCATTTATTTTGCAGGCACTGAAAATGGTAATGGAGAAGGAGCATTGGCTGATAATGCCACCGGACACAATACAAGTGGTAAGCTTTGCTGGTCTTGTCGGTGATGGAGCAGCTCTGATTGCTCCATCGGGTAACTCTTCTAGTGGTCGAGTGCTTCATTCAAATAAATCAGCAGATTCGGTTGAAACTGCCGCTAAGAAGAGTGGATTTTCTGAATGGCTTAAAACTGGGAACCCGTTTTTGTTGAAATTAAGTTGTACATCCAAGGAAGTTCATGATTCCTTGTTGCAGAATGGGTCAGCTTCCTCAGGCGATCCTGATGGAAATAAGACTTCTCCTAGTAACAAGTCATCTTATCCAATAAGTGGGGCCACACATGTTAATGGCAACATGGACCTGGAAGACGAGAATGAAGATCTTCTTGCTGACTTCATTGATGAAGACAGCCAACTCCCAAGCCGGATTTCTAAACCTAGGCACTCAAGAAATCACTACTCACATTCAAATAATGATGAAATGATGCAGCAAACAGGATCATCACTGTGTCTTCTAAGGTTAATTCTTTTTTTCAGACTCTATTTTTAAGTATGTTATAGATGCACTGAGCTGAATCTATCTTTACTCAATAGGCTAATGGATAAATACGCAAGGCTGATGCAGAAATTAGAGATAATCAATGTCGAGTTTTTTAAGGTATTTTTGTAACTGATGATTTTCTTGTCATGTTTTTGTGCTTATTGTCAGTGTAGCCAAATCGTATCACTTTGTTTGTCCCTAAAAATTTGTCATCATTTCCTGAGTTTTCTTAAAAATATTATCTACTTTGATAAGCTAAACATTTATTAACACCACTTTTTCAAATATACTCCTTTGTTACTAAATGAATTTGCATCTTTTAACACCCATCACGAGGGTAAAATTGAAAAGTAAGGTAAAGTTATCAATGTTTACACACTAAAAGCTCTCTTAAAGCTGATTGCAAAGTCAAAGAGGACAATAATATATGGACGGGGAGTATTTTTAAGATGTTTTCTTTACATTTGTTTGATTCAGTTGATTCTGACAGGGAATTTGCCAGTTGTTTGGGATATTTTTTTATTTTGTATTTGAGAGCTTCGGTCAGCAGAGCACTAATCCTACTGGAAAAGGGTTGACTGCCCCTCTTAAATGTAAGTATGATTCTCTCTCTCTCTCTCTCTATATATATATATATATATATATATATATGCATATACAGACTCACAAAAACTAAATAGAGCATATGCACATTCACTTAACAAGAAAAATAAATTAATGGAGGAAAGAATCATTTGTTTGATGTTCCTTAACTTTGATTAATTTTCTACTGCACTTTTCTGTAAGTTTATGATATTTAGCTTTATCACTAATTATGTATGTGAATGTATTGTATTGTATAACATTTTGCATTTGTTACTCAGATCGGCTGAAAACTGCCTTATCAAGGATAACTCAGGATTGCGATCAATGGATAAAATATCAGTCTACGGCTTCACCCACGTCTTTAAATATGCCATTCACTCATATGGACGTCATTCCTGCAAGTCCACCCAGTACAAATTTTAGTAACTTGCCTACATCTTTTGGTCTCAAGGTATTTCTGCAAAGGGGACAAAGTTTGCTTATTTCCATTTTCCAAATAAGAAATGATATTGCAAGAGTGAAATACAATTCTTTTAAAAAAAATTCCGGAATATAATAATGCAGTACTTGTTATAACAGGTATTGCTCCTGCAGATTAGTTATCAACCGAATCTAGCTTACTAAAGGAAAACCGCTATACTTTTGACAAATGAGTGGGCTTCTTAATTATTAGCCTGAATAGGATCTTGTGAGGTGATTCTGACATCGAAACCGTTGACCTGTATTCACCTTGCGTGTTCCCCCCCCCTCCCCTCTTTTCGCTTAATGTCTTCTTTCCTTCATTTTTTGAGGTGGTATGATATACAAATTTTTCTCCCCCCCACCCCTTTTCCCTGAATGTCTTCTTTCCTTTTTCGTTTGAGCTGATATGATATACAATTACCTGCTTTAATATTTATATTCATTGCTTGATTAAAAGGATCCACATAACGTTTATTGTTAAATGCGTTTCTGGTTAGAAAATATCATCTTCACCAAATTTCATATAGTAATCCACATCATGGTGCAGGAAAGATGTGCAAGTGCTGACACTATATCTCTTGTTACTCGATTGTTGCATAGATCTAAAGCCCATCTTCAATCGATGCTATTTCAAAATAATGCAGCTATAGTTGAAGATTTCTATGTCCATTTGGTATGCTCTGCATCTACATTCATAATGTTCCAATTTGATGGTGGTTTTGAATAAGCACACGTGGTATTTATGTGTGTAGTGATTTTTATTTTTTTCTTAAAATTTGGTCAGCTTAGGCTTCATATTTGAGAAATTTGATCAGCTTAAGCTTCTTAAAATAAAATTTGGTCTCTCAAGAAGCTTCATTGAGAAATTGCATTCAATTGTTTTCAGAATGAGATCATTTTAGTAAAGGGCATTCCCTTGTATTATTTTTGGACTCCTTTTTATAAACCAAGTAAATTTCAACATTTTCTTTTTAATTTTACTTTTATAATATATATAAGTAATATTGCGTTCTTATTCGGTTGGAGTAGGTTTCAAGGCTTAAGAACTCTTGCATAAGACTAGAAAATGATTGGTTAATGACATTGCATCAGCATCTTAAGGATGTGTATTCTGCTACTACTAATTATTAAAAGTTCCAGGCTTCATGATTTTTGATAAGAGAAAGTATATGACTTTTTATCAGGTTGATTCTGTACCAGATCTCACTGAGCATATTCATCGAACAACGGCAAGATTACTTCTCAACATTAATGGGTGAGACTTAAAAACATATAGATCCTTGCTATATATTTTCCAATTAATTATCTACTTCGTGAATAATCTTATAGCAAATTAATTGGACTGTTTTTATCCATAAAAATATAAATTATTGTATAGTAACATAAAAAATTAATAGTCAACCATGATGGAAAAGTTGCACACATCTCACTACAATTAATAAATCTTTCTTAGTTTTATCTTCCTATTACTTCTCGATGTGCAAAAAGGATAATTAATGTAACACCCTGAACCCGCTACAGGTCTGACGTACTACACGCTGCAAGCCTAAAGGCTCGCAAAGCAAAAAAAATATCAATAACGCACAACTCAAATAATAACAACTCAACAATAATCCTAACTTGAAATCCAACAATAAACATCTTTCAAATCCAATTCAAAATGAAAAACAACTAAATACTAAACTCGTAAAATGGAGAAGCAGCTCCCCGAAACTAAGATTTTTTTATCAAAATTCAACAACAAAGAAATAACATCTTAAACTAAACTCCAACTATCCAGAGCGTATTAAACAAGTGCTCAGCTATCAACGATGTAACCTGTAAAAGTTTATGTAAGGGGGTGAGCGATAAAGCTCAACAAGTGACAATCTTTACAATTTAGGTGGATCAAGTATAATTTGCAAAACACATTTTTTGAAATAACTTTTGTTCGATAAAAATAGTAGGTATGCTTTCAAAACTAAAACAATTAATAACAAAACGAATTCACATTCAAAAATATTTTCAATGTATAATACTATATATCTTTTAAACCACAACCTTATCGACTAAGGTTGCAATAACCCTGTAAGACGACCCAAAAGTTCGATAATGTCAATGATCACACATCCTATTAAGGTATTTATAAAATGCACGCTCCCCGAAGGACATCTAAAAGGTGTGTGCCTTAGTAGGTTCTATATTAGCTCCGGAACTAAGCATAAACACTAACAAGTTCTATATAGTAAGACTGGGGATTTCAAAAATGTTTCACAATCTCATCAATATTCAAAACTATACTTATTTCGCAGTTCAAAATCATATAATCCCATTTCACAGTTTAAAAATAAATATACTTGGATCCAAAATTTGAAATAAAAGAACATAACATTTTAATTTAAATGGAAGCCTTAAATAAAGCATAACAAATTTTGAAAACGTACATTTAGGCATCCGAGTAATTACTAAGGCATACATAAAAGTAAACGATAATTTAAAAACACTAAATAGTTCGGAAAGCCACTTACCTCGATATTGTGAAACACAAAATTAATAGCCGAACAAATCCTAAATATAAATTTAGAACAAATAGAAATCATTAGGATAAAATATCCCAACTCAAACGTATTTTAATTTATATCTTACCCACTGTTGCTTAATATTTATTTATTTTAAATTCAATTTGTATGTAGTTAATATACCTTAAATATAATAACTTAGGTATTGAAAAACTTTAAAATCAAAACAACTATTTTCTGTTGTTAGTTTAGAATTCATTCCGTTACACTTATAAATTAATATACTTAATGTGACGCCCTCGAAACCGGGTCCTCTGACCCCGGTTCGGTCATCACGAAAAAATACAAGCATCCACCTCTAAACAACATATAATAACTAAAATGCGGAATATAATAAGCATACGTTGTTCATTCAAAAGGCGTTACTAGTCCCAAGATTCGATAACCTTAATATCATCTTACAAACATACCCTAAAATAATATTTAGGGTTCTTATTACATAATAGTAATTTAAACTAGGCATATAATAAAGTCTGCTCCTGACGACTATTCTACATCTTTCCTTTACCCTTGTCCTTTCCTGAGGTCTCGGGCTTAGCTGCAATAATTCATGATATAGCAACGATGAGTAAGAAGTTTGCTCAGCAAGTTTAAATAAAACAATAAAGATATATCATGATGAATGGAAAATATCTGACAATGAATTCAACAATATGAATATCTGAAGGATTCAACAATATGAATATCAGAAGCAAAGGTAATAATTGCTTTTAGAATAACTGCTAGTCAAGTAGACTTTGAACTATAACATTCTAATGGAATCAATAGTTAATTGACCCTTTGGTTACTGACTACAGAATAAGTACTTGAGGGGATCAGCCTCGCGTACACCATGTATATGCATAACATTCAAATCTGTTCTTTGTATCTTATATTAGATACCTGGGGTACTCCCCTATCAAAAAGGGTGTTCTTTCAGTCTAAAAATCCTTACCATCAATTGGTTTGGATAGCTTTTATAAAACTTCATATACTTGTCTGACCGAACAAAGGTTCAGACTCTATGTGACACAATTCAAGAATTATAGAACTTTAAATAATGTACAAGTTCAAGACTGTACGAATTCAAGTGCACTAAGTGCGAATATCAATAATATCGATGTGGAATAATTGTAAGGTAATTAAACCACTTAATAACATGCTTGAAAATAAATTTCAAGCTTAAACGAATAACTTTCAATTCAACGATAACCTGCTCAATGCAATATGAGAAGGATATGAAACTTTCACAAAAACAAGTGAAGTTTATCAATTTGCACAATATTCAAAGTTGTGTAAAGTAGAGAACTTGCACAATCAAGAATGAGGTTCGGAGACTTGCTCAATATAAATTTGAGCAAGGTTAAGAAAACTTGCCTGTTTGCTCAGCTACAATTAATTCTAGCTTTAATTAACTTGCGTTGAAACGACCTAACATTAACAAGTCGGTCCTTTCAATTAGTATGTGTAAACTAGTATGAGTCTACACTTACAAGAATCAAATCACCACATAGCATGTTTCTATACATGGGTCATTACATTACACGATTAGTTTCTAACACACTATGTCATAGTTGAAATCACTATTGACTTTAAAGTTGTAAACACTAATTCATCATAGAATTCTTTCAATAACATGCTTATTATCTCATGCATACTATACTGGACAAGTATTACAGATTAAAGTAACAACTTAGGCATTTATGAAACCACAGAACAACTACAGAAATCTGATCTTACTGCAGGGTGGCGCGACTGCGCCTGATTTGTACTAAGGAGACGCGGCCGCGCGGCTCCCAGTTCAAATCAGGGCTGAGCAATCACTTGCTTGGCTTAGCCTGCCCATCCTTACACATAACAATTATTAACATGTCAAGGGTCCTTTCGTACCTCTCAAGTTCAATCTAGGTTCCTTCTTTCATAACATGGATCTAAGTTTGAATATCTCATGTTAAGCTACCAAGTATGCAAATTCACTTCATTTACTATACATCATGCGCTCACATATACATATTAGGATATACAAGCATGCTTACAAGTTCCCAACTTAATGTATATATATAGTTTTTCAAGTTCATTTTCGAAACTTTAAGTCTCTATTAGTAAAGCTTCTTCAAGCATAAAAGATGAGTTTGTATAGTCTAAATCATGCTTTCATATGCATTTGTGCACATACTCAAGTTATTTACATATGTTCACAAAATCAGAATGTATATTACTCTATGTATATAATTTCTAGTTTTCAAATCTTTAAGCCTTCTTTGAATAACCAAGTCAAAACAAACCTATTATGGCTTACTATATACATAACCACCTTAATCCACATGTTCAGGTAATTTATATGCATATTCATTCCAAAGTAACATGCTCAGAATATCTTAAGGAGCTAACATGAGTAACTGTAATATACTACCCGCGCGACCGCGGGGGTGAAAGACTAGGGAAGTGGCGCGGCCGCGCCACTACGCCTAGAAACAAAAATATGGCCTTTGCTTCTGCAGAGGCTCAACTCCAATCATTGCCAAACATCTTTTGCTGCAACTCAAACTACTTCTAATACTTCTAAGCATGCATATTAACTAAAAATAACACACCCTTAAGCCAATTCATACCACATTACAAAGAATTCATGAAAATTACAAGAATTTGCCAAAATTTGAATTAAGAACAAAAATAGGAATTATACCTCCTTGAAGCTTAAATGAACTTAGTTTCCTCCTCCTGAATTTGTTAACCTCTTCTTTAGACCACAATTCACTTACTCTCAAGTTATCAGAGTTCCAAGAACTAAAACAAAGCAACGTGAATTGAAAATTATGTCTGCCATTTATAGAAGAAACTTGGACTGGGTAATCACATAGCATTGAGGTTGAATTCATGGTGTATTAGCTGGAAACATTGGTTAATAAGGAGTGGTTTAACAACCCACCACTAGCCATCACCATAGCCAATGATTCCATGCTTGGAAGTTACGTATATTAGCCTTAGGTTACTGTTCATGTACCATTGTGACTCTAAATTTGGGACGAGCAATTCTCAGCAATAAACTTAGTTTGGTTACTATAATTCCCAAAATATAATTTCAATGTGTTAATGCTACCACACAATGGAAAGTTGAGGATTATTTATGTACTCACATGAATGCAATAATTCTTACTATATAGTCTATATATATATAATATATAAACATATTAAATTGTCACCTTGTACCATATAAAAATATAGTTAACTACCATATAATAAAGGTCTACTATATTGCATGCTTGCACAAATTAATCAAGTAAATATATAATCATATTATATTTATTAATCTCTTACTCATTAATTATTATTTATTCACAATAATTATTAATCAACATATTATCAATTAATTAGCCATAACTGCAATTAACCAATATGTTCACATCCTGCCACTATATTCAAATAAATTGAATATTTAATTATTAATAATCCTATTAATTCTTTGATATTAAAAGTCATAGGGTTAGTCCACTAATTTAAATAAACTATTAGTGACTCCCTTTAATCAATTTATAAATTCACATAACCACATAAGGTTTAAATAGATTCACAAAACTAACCCATTAAAAATTAAATCACATATTTATTTAATAAGGAGTTTCACAGTCCTTACACTTAAATAACCATTGCATGCAAAATACCAATACATATACACATAATTACAAACAATACCATGGCTTCCATGATCCAGAACCTATAATATAATCATATATATATATATATATATATATATGTTGTAACTTTTAAATACCTACTGACACCACATATATATTAGCACCCACTGTGTTCGTCACGCACATCTAAATATGTATTTAAAAATTTATCCTTTAGTTGTTTGTGTTTCCATATATCTAGGTTAAATAGTGCATACAGTAATAGAATGATACATTAATATAATTACAAATCTATACACTACTGATAAAATTAATAAACACCTATATTAAAATATAAGTATACATATATTGTTTAAAAAAAGACATAATAATTTCTTTTATTTATATTGAAAATACTTACATAACACCATTTTTATGATCATTGCTTTAAAAGTCGAAAATTTTCATATATGATACAATCATACAAGTATTATCTCATTGAAAAGAACAGTTTAGATTTACCTATTTGAGTTTTCTTCTTTTCTTCTATTTTGTTTTGCAGTACTCCAAAGCTAAATAGTTTTTACGTTTTGCTCTCTCTGTCTCTAGTTATTTAAATATATTTAAATCTTTTGCAAAGTAGGTTACCAAGTAAAAGAGTCCTTTTTGAAATTAAAAGATTGTTACAACTTAACTGACTTATCCTAATAGGTTTAAGATATGTACTAATAATTACTAATTATTTTTTCATTATCTAATTGTATATTTATTTTTTATTTAAAAAAAAATCCAAATATTACATTCTAACCATCGTAAAAGAATTTGGTCCTCCAAATTTCCAAATCACAATTCTAAAGGAAATACACATACCACGCGATTAAGAAACTTTTTTTTTAATTATTAAACACAATTGTTAAAGGGTTTCAAACATTAATTCTGGTTGCTTGAAAGTTAAAACACACGTCCTCGAGATGGCCTCAGACTTGCCAGAGTTATCTCCTTTCCATCTCCTTTAGGTGGAGGGTTCTTGGGGCATTTTGTAATTTTATGGTCGAACTCTTCACAATGAAAACACGCTCTCGTATTCCAGTGACATTCCTTGTATGGGTGGTTCTTATCACACCTCGAACCAATGTTTGAAAAAGCTAAAAGTGGTACGAGACGTTTTTCTCCAGACGAGGCGAGTCGTAAGCTTCGAGGTGGAGCAAGGCGCAAGCCTCTATTAAAAGTCCCCAAAAAATTATAAAAAAATGCTAATAAAATCATAAAATAATCAATCATTATAATCAAGGTCATAAAAGACATAAATAACCAACGTTTGTATCATTACAAAACATCAAAACAACATAATATCATCAACTACTTGTATAGTGATCATCCATCACTATATAAGTAGTGTATCATTTGTATCCAGCGGCCTGAAAAATGGATCAAATCCTAAATCATCATCCCCACCATCATCTCCATCATCATCCCTATCATCACTAAGAGGATCATCCATGGAATCATCGTATCTAATAGCTCTGTTGATGGAGATGTTGCTGCTGCTGCTGGCTACCTAAATTTTCTACTCAAACAGATTCAACAACACAATGATCTGCTTAATTAATGGATCAGCAGTGCACGAACTTCACCCACTTGTATACACACACTCGTGCATTTACACCACCTAGCTCCTTATTTGGCAAGGACTAAAGTATATAGAAGAAAAACAAAAGGAATGCAATTATAATAAGAGGCATAGAATTAAGCCTTACATTCTATTTCATGGGAGTAATTTCTTTTTTAAACTGTTGCTCCAGCACTCACTTTAACAGACGACAATGAATAATTAATGAGTAGCCAATGAAAGATCAAGTGCAAATAATTCAAATCCAAATCCGGTTGATGTTGCTTTACCATAGTCGTAATATAAAAATTCGGGGGGCCGTCTAATTTTTCAAATACTCGATGATCAACACAAGTTCATAAACTAAATGGATTGTTACAAAATATACAAATTGCATAGTATACCAACTATAATTTCAGATCAGATTATAATATACCCAGAACTTGCTATTGCACCAATAAATTTTCACGCCTACAAAAGAACAAATGGAGCTTCGAAGAAAGAGTTAGAAGAAGACAAAGTTAGAAGAAGAAGAGGAAGAAGAAAGCCTGGTTAAGTCGACGAAGAACTGAAGTCGCAACTCGCACGAAGAACTGCAGTTGCACACTTGCACGAAGTCTCACAAAGCCTCTCTTCAATTGATTTGGCGTTTCATACTTGGAGTTTTTTTTAATCCAAATCAAGGCCCACGCCTTAACACACCTTGAGGCGTAAGCCTCAAGCAAATAAGGCGCACATCTCTTTATTTCACAGTGAGGCATAAGCCTCACAACAACAACCTTCCGCCTAACTTTGAGGCGCGCCTCGAGCGCAATTTTGAACCATGCATCGAACACTTTAGCTTGTTCTCTTGATTCCATTAGTTCTCTCTAAACCTAGTGGTTTGGGTATTCAACTTTTTCGCAGTTCTCCCATTGTTCAACTCTCCTGATGGCTCTTCTCTCTTGTTATTCTTTCCTTTCTCCATTTTTACTAAGCCCTTCTCGATTACCAGCGCCTTATTGAGCACCGTCTCATAGGTGGACAACTCAAAAGACGCCACACCATGTCTTATGTCGGCCCACAATCCATCCTCCTACCTACGTGCTTTTGTTGTCTCATTTGCCACAAAGGTCGGTGTGTACTTGGCGAGTTTCGCGAATTCGGATATATATTGAGCAATCGTCTTACTCCCTTATTCGAGCCAGATAAATTCACTCTCCTTTTGTGCCTGAACCGTTCTAGGAAAATATTTGTTGGTAAATGCTTCCTTGAACATGGTCCAAGTGTAGGGTTCGGGATACTCGTGCTTTCTCCTCTCCATACGCTACCAATCATAAGCCTCACCCTGAAGTTGGTAAACTGCCAGCGTCACCTTATTAGCTTCGCTACTTCCTAGCAAGTCAAACGCTTTCTCCATCTCTTGAATCCACTTCTCAACGATGGCAATGTTCGTAGCCCTTTCAAATATTGGCGGGTTCAATTGTTTGAATTTCGCTATTATGCCACGCTGCCCAAGCTGTTAGTTTTACCAATATCGTTGTTAGTAGGGTTGCTTCTTTTAGGCGACATTTTCCTACACAAAGCAATCTCCACTCAACAACACTATACAAATCTAGTAACAAAAACAAATCAAAATTAAAGCACACATGCAATTCTAAAACTCCAAATATATTTGATTCGAAATACCATTACATGGAAATTCATGCTCAAAAAGCAAACTAACCAACAAACGACAAATCAATAAGATCCTTAAACAAAACTCTTCCTAAACTCTAATCTATTATAAGATTTAACGCCACTTGGTGTCATTCTTCTTTGCCACCTCAACACATCTATCAAAATCCTCGATAAATTTGTCCATCGCCTCTTGAGGTCCCACTGCACCAGAAAACTCGCGTTGGACGACTTTCTTGAGATCCTCACAACCCCATAAAACTCGTCTCGCATACATATCTCGATCAGGTATAGAAATCTCTAACTTAATCATTGTCCCTCAATTGCCTCCTAAGGTCTTTAACCTCATTCTCCAACTTTGCGATCATGCCACGATCTCTTACTTCATCCTTGAAGTGGTACCTATTTTTTTTCACCCTTTCTCTCTTTACTAGGGGGTTAGGCCCCTGAGGTTTCCCCGACTCTTCATCCTTAATTCCGTATTAAGATGATTCATGAATAAACTCATCGGTTGGCTTCTTAGGGGGTGAAAAATAAATTTCGGGGTCAAAATCTCCAAATACCTCAAGTAAGTCATCTACCATGTTTTGATCACCCATCCTACAACCAAATAAAATAAAATAACCTATTAGCCTAGAGTACTAAACCTCAAACAATATAGAGATTTGTTACCTTATTCTCTATTTAACTTCAAAATTCTTAAATTTAGCCAAAACTATAACCTATAGCTAACTCCCAAAATCACTCCTAGGAAATATGTAGGTTTTTCAAACCAACACATTGCGAGGGGCGACTGTTTTGATTTCATCTCTGTAACACTCCGAATCTACTACAAGTCCGAAGTACTACACGTCGCAAGCCCAAAGGCTCACAAGGCAAAAAAAAATATCAATAGCGCGCAACTCAAACAATAACAACTCTACAATAATCCTAAATTAAAATCCAATAATAAACATCTTTCAAATCCAATTCTGAATGAAAAACAACTAAATACCAAACTAGTAAAATGGAGATGTAGTTCCCCGAAACTAAGAGTTTTATCAAAATTCAACAATAAAAAGAAATAACATCTTAAACTAAACTTCAACTATCCTGAGCGTATCAAACAAGAGCTCAGTTATCAACGATGTAACCTGTAAAAATTTATTTACGGTGGGTGAGCGATAAAGTTCAGCAAGTGACAATCTTTACTATTTAGGTGGATCAAATATAATTTGTAAAACACATTTTCGAAATAACTTTTGTTCGATAAAAATAATAGGTATGCTTTCAAAACTAAAATAATTAATAACAAAGCACGTTCATATTCAAAAATGTTTTCTATGTATATAATATCTTTTAATCCATAGTTTTATTGACTAAGGTTACAATAGCCCTGTAACATAGCCCAAAAGTTCGATAATGTCGATGATCACGCAGCCTACTAAGGTATTTATAAAATGTACGCTCCTCGGAGGTCATCTAAAAGGTGTGCTATGATACCCCCAAATTCAGATACCCATACCTCGAATCTGATGCTTTACGATCTAATTTACATAATAGAAATATTTACATTGATATAACATAAATATCCTCGTCCCAAATGTCGCAACCATTACTAATACACTTCATAACTCAATCCATAACATACTTAATACATAACATTAATTAAGTCTTTATACGTCATAAGAATAAAATCCTAGCATAGAAGAACAAAACTACTTCATAGCCTTGCCTTTGCCCTTGTTATTTCCTGAGGTCCCAACTTGCTCTGTCCTAACTGAAATGTTTAAGGGAAGCAAGAGTGAGCAACAAATTTGCTCAGCAAGTAATATAACAATAAATGGGAATGACTGTATATAAAGTTCATAATCTCAAAGGTTACAAGGATAATTGATAGCTCAAGAATTTAAATAAGAATGTTGTGAACAAAGTAAATATTAATGGTTCCAAATTTATCCTTTGAATTTAATAGTCACTATGGACCGAAAAGTTATTAAAGAAATTCAAAGGTTTCAACAATTTCAAGTGAATGAATATTCATCACTGAGTGGTCACTATGGACCAAGAATTATTAGAAGAATCCAAAGATTTCAACAATTCCAAATTAATGAATATTGAACACCGAGTAGTCACTGTGGACCATGAACTTCTACAAGAATCACAAAAAATATTTATGGTAACCCAATTTCTTCTAGAATCACCGGGAAAACTCTTGGCAACCCAAATAAGTACAATAGGTGATCAGCCTAAAGTACCTGGTGTTATGCATAACATCCCATGCTATTCGCGCGAATGTCGGTCTCCCGACGTTGTATAATTTCTCCTTAGAGGGTTCATCTCAGCAGATCATAAAAGTCCGCATCAAAGCAATTGATTTGGATCGCTTTCTAATTCATATATATTGGTCTAGCCGAATCAAATGGCATAAACGCTCTTCTCAACTCACTATGGAATAATTAATACGTTCAACGTTCGCAACAAGATTCAAAGAAGCATTTTCAAATATGCAAGTATGATTTAGATCAAGCTTCAGAGTATGAATAATAATTTTCATGAATTTAGGTAACACAAGAATTATTCTATAGAACAATTTGCTTAAACGATCAATAAGTGTACAAGTTCAGATATTTGCTCAATATATATGGTTGATATAACAACAATTAAAAATTTGTACAATATCCAAGGTTGTGTAAGTTAGGGAACTTGCCTGGGTAGTCTACTATATCCGACCTCGACCTTTTATCCTTTGAATAACCTATTTTTATCTTTAGGGTAATCTCTATCAACCCATGAATATAAATCTTAATCGATCTAATTTACTAGCCTTAGATAATTAAGACTTCACAAATAATTTTATTTATTAATCGTTTCCTTATTTATCACTCTCTCTATTCTATTTAATTGTCTTCACAGTTATTCCACAAATAAAATAATATTTTATTATTTTAAAGGTTCACACCTTATTACATTCATAAAGTATTCTTACTTTATTTATTAACATTTAATTACTTCTTGAGTAAATTTCTTAATAACTATTCATACTTTATTAGTCCACAACATAGTTATTACTTTGATTTAAAATTAGAGATATCTCTTTATATCATTTTAATTATATTTGTCTCATTTGACCACAATTAAATAATCTTCAAAAGTATTTAATTGTTTATTAGTATCCTTTCATAATTAAGTATTTATTACTATTAATATTATTTTAATTGTCCACAATTAAAATGTTACTTAGTGTCATCTTAATTGTTTATACTTCATTAATTCTACAATTAAAAATAGTCTTTACTATTATTGTAATTGTTTACTATTTATTAAACCAAATCACTATTCAAATGAGTTTACATCTTGATTGCTTATTAGTTTTACAAATAAAACCATCTTTAGTTTTATTCGTTTACTTAGGCTTTAATATTACATCCCAATTAGAATAATTGTACTTTACTAATTCACAATTAAATTACTTTAATTGTTTTATCATCTTTAATTATCAAGATCTCTTAATATTATTTTATTCTAGAAAATTCTCATTTTCTGACCCGGTTTGACTCGAACTGGACCCCTTTGACCCGACCCGGTTTGACCTTGATCCGGTCAACCTTGGAACCGGCCCAGCGCCCCAACGTTGGGATTTGCTCTTGGGCTAGCTGCCCGGCGCTGGTCAGCAGATGGTTCAAGTTTTATTTTTCAACATTTTTGATTTCTACCTCTTTTGATTCAATCCTTCATAACTTGTTCATTTTATATCCAAATGAGTTCAAACCACTTTCATTATTTCACAAACTCGCATAACTTCATTATTTGATATCTTGTACAATTTTCCAAAATGTTTATCTATCCAAAGTTATTGATTTTCCAAGCTAGGGTTCACACTTGGACATGTTTTAACAATTGTTTTGCTACTAGTTCGTTTTACATTTGATTCCGATAATTCCACTTGTATTATGATCGCATCTCATAGATATTCAACATAATATTTTTAGGTTAAACAAATAACTTATACATTTCATGGCATTTAGTATCAAGTCTCATGCTTTCAAGTATTCTATTTAGGTTTCAGGCTCACATGCTTTTCCTTGTTTCATTTTAAACCTAGATCACATACAAAGACATATAAATTACATATTCTCCTTCCAATACCCATCCTTATACCTTCGGATCCATCATGATCCCACAACACATAAATCTCCCACAACCAAACATGCATCTCTACTTAGAATCATATATACTAACTTTATTTACAAAAACAAAAGCTAGGTTATGAACTTTATCTCTTGAATGTTTTCTTTCTTCTAGCAATAAAGCTTAAGTACTTCTCCACCTTGATCCTTTCTTCTTGAACTCCACCAAAAGCAAGAACTTCACTAGGTTTTTTCTTTACTCTCAATTTCTCTCTAGCTCTCTAGCTACCAACACTTAGAATTTTCAAGCAACTCTAGCAAATGACTTGGGAGATTCTATTTATAAGCAAATCCATTTACCATATACATGTACTAATACATGTATAATACTTGTATTTTATACATCCAACTAGTTATTAACCATTGGTAAAAGTTAATTAGGTGAGAACTCCACCAACTATGCATCAACTATGTCCTTCTTCATGATTAGCCCACATGGGTTCTTTTTGCAAGCCACATGAAGCAAAAATTCAGCACATTGAGCCAAATGGGATGGGATTTTCGGTCATGGAGGGAGTAGTATAGATATATTGTGTTTTTATTTTATTTCCTTTTGTGTACTACGTTTTGCTTGCTCCTTACACACACACACACACACATATATATATATATACACACACACACACCCCCAAATATATATACATATTCATCCTACACTTTCCATTCTACATTGGGCTAATCCAATATAATATCTATTGGGTTACTAACATAATTTAACTTGGGTCATAAACAACTATTATACACATTGGGCTCAATTTCAATTCTAACTACTTGATCCATAATTCTTAACACCTTACATATACCACATTATCCTTATTGGGCTTAAGGATACTTGTTAGTCCATTACATTATTTATCCATCTCTTAGTTAATCCAATTACTCGGTCCATCTCAATCACCATGCCACACAAGGCATAACATTTGAGCTTAATTAATTATAATTCATCATCACTAAAGTTCTCAATTACCACATACTTAATTCAATTTAAATTGAATTACAAAGGCTCATAACATATTTGTATATGTATATACACAAACAATTTTTTAAACATTCTCATTTTTATTACTAATATTATTTACAAAATTCACGGGTATTACATGTGCATCTTTGTAGGTCCTATATTAGCTCCGGAACTAAGCGTAAACACTAACGGGTTCTATACAGTTAGACTGAGGATTTCAAAAATGTTTCACAATCTCATCGATATCCAAAACTATACTTATTTCACAGTTTAAAAATAAATACTTGATCCGAAGTTTGAAATAAAAGAACATGACATTTTAATTTAAATGGAAATCTTAAATAAAACATAACAAATTTTGAAATCGTACATTTAGGCATACATAAAAATAAACGATAATTTAAAAACACTAAATAGTTCTAAAAATCACTTTCCACGATATTGCGAAACACAAAATTAATAGCCAAACAAATCCTAAATATAAATTTCGAACAAATAGAAATCATTAGTATAAAATATCCCAACTCAAAACATATTTTAATTTATATCTTACAAACACTGATACTTAATATTTATTTATTTTTAATTCAATTTGTATTTAGTTAATATACCTGAAATTATAATAACTTAGGTATTAAAACTATAACTTTAAAATCAAAACAAGTATTTTCAATTATTAGTTTAGAATTCATTCCGTTATTGTAACATCCCCTTTCCGAAATAGAAAGAGAGGTTACTCAAAACACAACAAAACTGATGAATTTAATAGTAAGGCTCAAAACCACAAAAGAATAGTCTTAATATCTGATAAATACCACAAATCAACCATAATAAATGCCAAACTGACTCAAACCACAATCTAAAATAACTATTACAATTCCGAACAAACTAATGTATGACAACCTAAACATAATATATCTAAATCATTTGGATAAAAAGGGAGCTCTCGTCACACTTGCCTTTGATTCCCCTGATTACCTGCCGAAAAAAAAACATAGCATGAGCCAAATGCCCAGTACGAATATAGAATAAAAGAATAATGTAACGAAATAATTAACTCAATTAAATGAACTGAACTGAACTAAAATGAAACGAACAAAACTAACACAACGAAATAATATGCTGAATCAAATAGCTGAGTGTTATTTCATACTGAGCTCAAAATAAAACAGAAATATACCTTGCCACACAGGTAAGTCAAATAATGCCACACAGGCTAATCAAATAATGCCACACAGACAATTCACACATTGGACCGCGAATCCAATGCATGTAAAATCGGAAGGTGTGTTTGGCACAAACATCACCAATTAACAGAACAGAACAGAGCAGAAAATTAGGGTCGACCTATACGCCTCCCACAACAAAATACCAAATGACCAACTCCCACCGGAGCACAAAACGGAGACGCCGTGGACTGATCACACCGCCACGGAAGGTGTCATGCTTCGGTGCCAGGAGGACATGCCTGTGGTACCCCACATGCGGTTATAGCTCAGGTATACCCTACGGTATATTCTACCAAAAATATCATGTCACAATACATGCGACACAATATCAACACAATGAGGTTCTAATATGTACATATTAAATCGAAATAGATAATCAACGCAAGGTCTCCATAAAAATATATTAACATGTACTTTTCTACAAGAATTGAAATAAATGCTAGACATCTAGTTTAAAGAGTACAAGTTATGAAACTCCGAATATCTAAATAAACAATCATATGAATTCAACTATGATCAAAGTAGCGGGACAATATTCGAATTCTAAATGAGAAGCAAAACGAACAAACTAAAATTAAAGAATATCGTTGAAGGAGTACGAAATCCGTACCTGGATTAAGCAATGTGATACCCAAAATTTATTCTAAATATAACTCGTTTAGGCTCCTTTCGCTCGAACTAATTAAACAAAATGATAAATAAATACAATTAGTGAATTATTATTATTATTATTTTGAAACCATTTATTCATTAATTCAAATTTGTCTATTATAATATATAAAATACCATTAACATCAATTTGTGCTAACGAGGATCATGCTAAGAGATTACACTAGGATTACATCTATATTGTAACACCCCCTTTTCGAAATAGAAAGAGAGGTTACTCAAAACATAACAAAACTGATGAATTTAATAACAAGGCTCAAAGCCACAAAAGAATAGTCTTAATAACTGATAAATACCACAAGTCAACCATAATAAATCTCAAACTGTCTCAAACCACAATCTAAAATAATTATTACAATTCCAAGTAAACTGACACATCAAGTCTAAACAGAATATTTCTAAATCATTAGAATGAATGGATATCTCATCACACTTGTCCTTGATTCCCCTGATTACCTGCCGGAAGAAAAACACAGCATGAGCCAAATGCCCAGTACGGATATAGAATACAAATAATGAACCGAAATAACTAACTCAATTAAATGAAAAGAGACGAAACGAACAAAACTAACACAACAAAATAATAGGCTGAACCAAATGCTGGGTGTTATTTCATACCAAGCTCAGAATAAAACAGAAATATACCTTGCCACACAGGCAAGTCAAATAATGTCACATAGACAAATCAAATAATGCCACACAGGCAAGTCACACGCATTGGACCGTGAATCCAATGCATGTAAAATCGGAAGGAGTGTTTGGCACAAACATCACCAATCCGCAGAACAGAACAGAAAACTAGGGTCGACCCATACGCCTCCCACAACAAAACACCAAATGGCCAACTCCCAACGGAGCACAAAACGGAGACGCCGTGGACTGATCACACCGTCACAGAAGGTGTCGTGCCTCGTTGTCGAGAGGACATGCCTGTGGTACCCCCACAGGTGGTTATAGCTCAGGTATACCCTACGGTATTCTAACAAAGATACAATGTCACAACACATGCGACACAATATCAACACAAAGGGGTTCTAACGTGTACATGTTAAACTGAAACGAATTATCAACACAAAGTCTCCAAAAATATACTAATATGTACATCACTACAATATCAAAATAAAGTTATAGTCTTGATACATTAGTCTAAAGAGTACAAATGGGAGTTCTAATATAAACGCCAAAACAAGCTATCAAAATAAATTGACAAGAAATAATTATGAGAGACAATACTAAATTTCGAAACGAATAACGGAACAAACAATTTAAAAACAAATGAGTCTCGCTGAAAGAGTACGGAATCCGTACCTGGATTAAACAATGTAATACTCAAAATTTAAATAAGATTATGCTAATCTCCTTCAAGTCAATCTAATAAAATAAAATAAAATTTTATTACAAAATTACTCATTAAAATAATATTGTTAAATTTATTATCAAGTAAATTTTATAATTTTATCAACAAGGTTAACTAGTTTAAATTAATATACAAAACTATCAATTTGATTCACTAATTCGATTTATACGATTCATAAATCAAATACATATTAAAATATAAAATCTAAATATATATAGAACTCATCCTGCAACAAACTTGATTCTTGCTATATTACAAAAATCGGTGGTTTTCAATTGCATCACGTAAATTTATTTATTTATTTATTTTATGCCCACAATACAATTTAAAGTAATGTATGTTTATGTTGACTTAACAGATCACTTGAATCTCTTAGCATTCATTTGGAAGCATTACTTTTCTTAAATCAATACATATATACCAACGTCCTGAGCAATCCACTTTGACCCAAATCATATGACATATATACATATATATTCAAGTTGCTTTACACCGAATTCCATGTATACAGTTAAAACCAATTGCTTTACACCGAATTCCATAAATCACAGTAATAATGAAATTGATTATTCTAACTATTTAATACATACATATAATATTTATGAACAAAAGAAGCTATTACCTAGATTATTCTCCTCTTCTTCGGTAGCAGCGGCTGCACCACTTTCTTTTCTTTCAGTCGGTATAAAATATGATGAAGCAATTAGGTTTTGTTTATTTATTTATTAATTATTATATCTTATTTACTCTCTTATTTTTAGTAGAATTTATTATCACCCACATAACTTAAGCTAAATTAGTTTTTAAAAGACCAAATTTTAAAATTTTAATTTACCCACACTTATTAGTATTTATTAGCCCATATCAAATAAATAACTAGTTTGACCCAAATAAAAGACAAAGTCCAATTAGAAAAATTAAAATATGCATTTAAATGTTATTTATTTATTTATTATTTTACTGGGTATTACATCACCTACCCCTTAAAAAGAATTCCGTCACCGGAATCAAAAGAATAGAACGTACCTAATTATCAAAAAGATGCGGATATTCCGCTCGAATAGACTCCTCCATCTCCCAAGTGGCTTCTCGCTCCGAATGGTTCCTCCACAGAACCTTAACAAACGGAATAGTCTTCCTACTCATAATCCTTTCTTGACGATCCAAAATCGCCTCAGCTTGCTCCTCACAAGATTCTCTCGAATCTTATCGAATGGATATTGCACCACGTGTAACGGATGGTAATGATAACTCCTCAACACCGACACATGGAACACATTATGCACATGAGCTAGCTGTGGAGGCAAAGCTAACCGATATGCAACCTCACCAACCCTCTCCAAAATCTCAAATGAGCCGATATAACGCGGACTAAGCTTCCCTTTCAACCCAAATTGCCGAATGCCCTTCAAAGGAGAAACTTTTAGAAACACATGCTCACCAGGTTCAAACTCTAAAGTCCTCCTATGCTTATCAGCATAACTCTTCTGCCGTGATCTAGCCGATTTCAATTTTTCCTTAGCCACTGCTACCTTCTCCGTTGTGATTTGAACTAACTCAGGCCCTTCTATGGCCTTTTCGCCAACCTCATCCCAACAAGTTGGTGCCCGACACTTTCTACCATACAACGCCTCAAAAGGAGTCATCCCAATGCTTGCATGCCAGCTGTTATTATAAGCAAACTCAACTAGGTTCAAGTAATTATCCCAATTACCCGACCACTCAAGTGTACAAGACCTCAACATGTCCTCTAATGTTTGAATAGTCCGTTCGGATTGCCCATCAGTTTGCGGATGGAAAGAAGTACTAAAGTTGAGCCGAATACCCCAAGCTCGTTGAAACCCTTTCCAAAACCGTGAAGTGAACCGTGGGTTCCGATCTGAAACAATAGACACCGGAGTACCATGAAGTCTAAGCTGAGGTTGTGTAATAAGGGCTGCTACACTCCCAGAACTCTGTCGGCTAAGAGCATCTGCAACCACATTCGCTTTCCCCGGGTGATACTGAATTCTAGCATCATAATCCTTTAGAAGCTCCAACCAATGCCTCTGCCTCATATTGAGCTCCTTTTAAGTGAAAATGCATTTAAGACTTTTGTGATCGGTGAAGATATCACAAGTCTCTCCATACAAATAATGCCCTCCAAATCTTTAAGGCAAAGATCACCGCTGCCAACTCCAAATTATGTGTGGGGTAATTCACCTCGTAAGGTTTAAGCTGCCTAGAAGCATAAGCAACCACCTTACCGTGTTGCATTAAAACACACCCCAAACCCTTCTTAGAAGCATCACTATAAATCTGGTAACCTCCTATCCCCGATAGCAACGCAAGTATAGGAGCTGTCACAAGTCGTTTCTTCAACTCCTCAAAACTTTTCTCGCGCTCCTCACTCCACACAAACTTCGTGCCTTTTCTCATCAACTGAGTCAATGGCAAGGCAATCAAGGAAAACCCTTCCACAAACCTCCTATAATACCCTGTCAAACCCAAGAAACTCCTAATCTCTGTCATCGTAGTAGGTCTTGACCATTTAGTGATAGCCTCAACCTTTGCAGGATCCACCTTAATGCTTTCAGCAGAAACGTGGCCCAAAAATGCAACCTGCTCCAACCAAAACTCGCATTTAGAGAATTTAACATACAGTTTCTCTTTCTGCAAAATTCCCAACACTGTGCGAAGATGTTCGTTATGCTCTTCCTTAGACTTGGAGTAAACCAAAATGTCATCAATAAAGACAATGACAAATTGGTCCAAGTACTCCCTGAACACCCGATTCATTAAATCCATAAACACCGCCGGAGCGTTAGTCAACCCGAATGGCATCACCAGAAACTCGTAATGCCCATAGCTAGTGCGAAAAACTGTCTTAGGGATATCCTCATCTCTCACCCTCAACTGATGATAGCCCGACCTCAAGTCTATATTTGAAA